>JAYWVB010000080.1:0-94664 GCA_039881045.1 Chaetomium olivaceum | reverse complement strand
GGACTCGATGCTGGGGGTGTCGTCTGTTTTTGTCATGGGGGTGAATCACCGGGAAGCTTCACACCAAATCGGAGTGCTCCGTTTCTCCCTCTGGAGAGGCGCGGTGCCAAGCAGGTTTCAGTCAAGTAGTGTGGGAGATACGGAAGGAAGAGGCTGAATCGTCAGCACCGTGGCAGACTCGATCACCGGTCACTACCGGGTACTAGGCTTAGTTGAGTCGGAGGATGACAGTGTGGGGCGCAGCAACAAATGTGAAGACCAAGTCTCCAAGAGCCAACAGAGACGAGAAACGGACAAGCAAGTTGAAGAAGAGGAAAAAGCGAAGTCACCCAAGCGCTCAAGGGAGGAAGGAACGATCACCTGGCGTTCTGTCAGGCTCGATACCGCTGACGAATCGCGAACAAGATCGACTGTGGTTCCCGAAAGGGTGTCCATCGGTTGGCACCCACGCACCCAAAACCAGCATTCCAGCATGTCATCAAAACATGTGGCACTAACGCCGCCGAGCACTCCTCACGAGGCTCAACATGGGGCTTCCCCATCCCGAGATTCCAGCATCAATAAACCCCGGACCAACAACCAACCTCCAGAGCAGATGCACCACCAAGGCACAGGGTCCCAAACCATCGCGCCCATAGCGAGGAGCTCCATACCAGCCAATAGCAAGTATCTCCCTCGTCTATTCCATCCCAGGCACTAATTCGGAGGCTCGCGAGGCTCGGCAAGGGAGAAAGCTCACGGCAGCCCAAACGACCTGAAAGGTGTGGTGTGTGTGGGCTCGATGTGGGACAGGTCAAGACGCGAGAGCCCAAGTGACGTCTGTCGGTTGCAGCGCCTGCAGATCCAGCAACAAGCAGTTTTTCCCCAGTCACCGGCGGGGCATGTTTAGGGCTGGCCAATAACAAGCTTCGTTGGCTCGCTCCCCAGTGACTGTGGCCGATGACGTCCAACCGCCAGCTGCCTGCAAGCAGGGTGGTGGCGGGCATCAAACTTCTCCAGGGTCTTCTGCAGGCAAGCTGCGCCAGCGAGCCAGATCTTTTCTCGAGAGAGATCTTGCAGGTTCGTCCAAACCCGCCATCTTCAGGGTCGATTTTCGTTCCCTTGGTGTCGGGCCGCAGAAACGGCCTCGAAGCCCCAAAATTAAACTAAAAACTAGTCTAAATTCAGAAGGCATCTCCCAACACGCATTTGTTAATTATTGGAGCTTTGATACATCCATTCCAAAGGTGGCAAAATCGGGAGCTGTTGTAGACAGTCGTATCGAATCTGCGAGATCTTGCCTCGATGGAGACGCCGATGGGCTCACTCGGCAGTGCAGCCCAACCTGTGCTGTGCTCCAGTCCAATCTAGTGTAGTCCAGTAGTCAGGCCAAGGCCGGATGCTCCAAGCCCTGGACGGCACCATTTTCTCAAGGAATCTGACAGCTCAGAGAGGCAAGATTCGTGCGAGCTCATTCACCACTCACCCATCATGACCGAGTGAGGCTGTGAAGGCGGGGCGCTCCGTCGCTCCCAAACTTGGCATTTCGGTGCCGCTTCTAGAATCTCTGCCGTGTCTGAGATCGCCGGCCTCCACGTTCCGCTCAGCGCGCGCGCTCACATTGGGGAATCTCGGAGTCCACCCAGTCTTATTTCCTCCACAGTGAGTCACCTCGGTATCCCCATTCGGGGAAAGGTGAAGGAGAAAAAAGGAGTACACCGCATTTCCTGCCTGGGGATCTTGCTTCTCTCGGGCTATCGTTGAGGTCATCTTATGCATTGTGTGAGGCAGCAAGTTAAAGTTGGTGTGGGTGAGGGCAGATTTTACCCTCTGAAATAGACCACCAGAGCGAGAAAGATCGTTACATCGTTACATTGAACGATGGGTGCAGCCGAGCCCGACAGAGGCCCCCAGGTTAAGAGTGCATGCATGGCTGCTCTGCTGTGTGACTGGCCGCACATTTGGATCAGAGAATGCGGGGGGTCCAGACTCCTTGATCCGGAATGTGATGCCGATGAGGCTCAAACAAGCAGCCGCCCCATAAGCATCACATTGCCGCACTATCCGCTCACTTGCCTCACTAAACATGGAAATAATCACAGCATTGCATACGCTATCCACAGCCAAGATAATCCAACATGAATTACATCGAGTCTCTCCAGCCGCACCTCCCTGTTCGGCAGGCTCAGCGGGCTTCCTGAACAATAGTGGCGCCAGCTCCACCCTGCAGCGTCTCCTCCGATATCCGATGCACCGAGTAAATGCCCCGCTTCTTGCTGACAAAGTGGCCGACTTGTCTGCTGCTCCGAGAGACGATTTCGCCGCCTGACCTGACCCTCTCCGTGGAAACGCGGCTGTCTGTCTTGAGGCCCAGCGGGAGTTCCTCGGTCACGGGTAGAGACACGGTCTTAATCTTTGCCGAACTCGCAAGCGCTTTCCTCGCCCGTTTCGCGTAGCTGACGGCCTCGGCCAGAGCCCCTTGCAGATGCACAGCCTCCATGATACCTTCCAGGGCCACGCTGACTTCGGCCTGGAACTGGCTGAAGAAATCGGCCGAATCTTCTTGGCTGCGTGAACTTGCGAGCATGGTATCCGAAGCCATCCACCCGCCCAAGCCGACAGAGTCGATACATCTAGACATGAGGTCTGCGATGAGTTGGATGCTCCCATCGGGAGGAGCTTCGGTTTCACTCTGGTCGGCACCGGTTCGGTCGAGATAGCGCGTAGTCCAGCCGTCCTTGATGAGCTCAGCCCGCAGCACATTCATCAAACCGATAGTCTCCTCGGGTTTGAACAGACGGCGAAGGCTCTGGACCGTCGCTACTGCAGGGCACGCTGCCAGTTTGCTGAAAGCAACCCCCAAGCCTCTTGTCCGGTGCCCCCCCAAGTAGTGTTCCGTGATTTGTAACTCCTCTTCCGCCCGGTCCAGCTCCATAGTGATTGCCTGGTTTTCTTGGCCGTTTGCCTCTTCCCCGTTCTCTGTGAGTCGCATCAGGATCTTGGAGGAATCCTCGAACAAGCCCAGACTGCGGAGCAGAAGCTTGATAGAAGACACCAACTCGGTCGATCCGAGCTGCGTCCCCGATAGGTACCCCAAAAGGAGCTGCATCGTGGGATCAGACTCGGCCAGTAGAACGGGAATCCACCCCCCAATAATTTCCTCCACCTCATTCACCTCCCGGACCTCGTCCTTGAACGCTGATTTGATGTTTGGTGTCGACAAATGTCCGGCATCCACAAGATAGCTGAGGACGTTGCTGTCTGGGTTGAGGCATACCAACGGTGAGGCACCTGAGTCATAGCTCTGTTCGTTCCAGGCAAAGGTTTTGTTGATGGCATAGAAGACCCAACGCCTATCAACGCGCGGATACTCAGCCCTTGACGGTGGCCATACCCATTCTGGGAGATGCGTCGGGGAAGAAGTTCCATTCGTCACCTCCCCTTTCTCGACCTCGGACTCGCCCGACTTGATTGGAACCTTGAGAGCCTCTGCTAAAAGCTCCTCCCAGGAGCGGAGGTCGTTATTGTGAAGGAGTTCGTCGGCTTGCGCGGATTTGCTCTGCCATTCCGTCCACGACACCTCCGCCGAACCAGACCCAGGCTCGGCGAGGACAGCGGAGACAGAGGGGTCCGCTCGAACTCGCTTTTGACCAGAGACATCCCGAGAAATGCCGCGACGAATTGCATCTGTCAGTAAGCCTTCTGCGCGACGCTTCGTAGTCCGGTTCTTCGGCGCTTCGATTTGGACCGCGGTAAGGTTCGACCCACGTAGGCAGACGGCGATTTCCCGGCTCGCGAGATAAGTGATGAATTCGAATGTCGTGGTCGCATCTTCTGGTACCTCGGCGTCGGCGGGGGTGCTGGCCTGGAGCGACCGGTAAATCGGGTTGTAGACGGAGAAGCCATCGGCCGATGCCGTAAGGACGGATGTCTTCGATAATCGAAGGAACGAGGTCAGGCCTGGGACTTGCAGCTTGTTTTCGAGGCGGGGTATGCCATTGCTGAAACCGTACGTGGCGATCGCGCCCCCAGACAGAGTTTGTAGCGTTCCGGATCTGACGTCGAGCTGGTATCTGGCGCAATCTACTTCGACCGGAAGTGGTGCAACAAACACCGAGATGAGACGCTCGTTGCTCGTCTGCTGTGCCTCCCTCTCCGAGGGCAATGCAAGGACGTGCAAGTGCCGCCTCTGAGACAGTTTGTCCGAGGTAATCACGATTAGGAAATCTGGGTTAAAACCATCGCGGTGAATCTTCTCTTGGAAGACACCAAACAGTTCGTTTCTGCCATCAAACATTCCATCAACCACGTCTGCCGCCAGCGTAGGCTGAGCAAAGTCAACACGAAGCTCCGATTTCGAACCCACAAGGAGTTCTTTGGATAACACGGACGACGACACCTGCCACCTCTCCTCGAGCGTCTCCCCATTCAAACATAGAATCGTGCCATCAGCAGCCAAGACCACCAGGTCGTGATTGGATGATTCGTCGCTCGCGAGGTTTGTTTTTGAACTGCGCGGCGAGCTGGCGAAAATGTTGACAATGGGCGCATCGCAGCGGAGGGCATGGGAAACCGGAACTGCAGTTGTCGTCCCTGCTCCGGAGGTCTCCTCCTTGAAGAGCTTGATCTCCCGCTTAGAGGAAGAAGAAGAGGCGTCGCCCGTCAAAAGCGAAACATAGGTATAACGTGTAGCCGTCTTGGACGATGCCGGCCGCCAACGAAGGGAATACGGCGCGCAGGTGAAAACGGACTGAGGTGAAACCAGGTACGATGTGACAGCTTGGGATGAAATAATCTAGAGTAAGTCAGCATAAAGAGCCAAAAGGTAGCGCATTTAGGGTTCTAACATCGTATAGGTATACCGCAACGCCGTCAATGGCTACGGCGAGCTCCGTCCTTTTGCGCCGCTTATCGTCCTGTTTCTGACCAAACACATCTCCCGTGAGGTAGCGACCCGAGCCATCTGGGCCGTCGAGTGGGCGCGGCAGTGTCTGGAGCACATATGGCGTGTGAATCTGAAGTTTTGCCGCCATTTTGAGTCCACCGGAGCTGCGGATTGACGAGGTCGTAGGTTGTTACGGCGAATGCATAGCCATTGTCGCGTAGCTTCGCTTGAAAAAAAAAAAAAGAGGCTGCTCCTCGCAAAAAATAAAGTGGGGTCCCGATTGGGGGGTGTGATGGGGGCTTATCGGTCGAACCGGCCTATTTTTCATCCAAGCCCCGACGCTCCACAGCTTAGTGGGACCGTGCAGTGAAAGTGAAGCCCGTCTGTCACTCGACCCTTGTCACGGTGAAGTGGGGCAATTTAGGGAGCGCGCCAGCTCAATTGACGGAAGCGCGACGCGCGGGTCGGCAACGCGTGTCTGGAAGAGAGCCGCTCGACAGCAGCTTCGCACAACCACTAAATAGCGACACCTTCTGCACTTTCTCTTTCCTTTCCATAATTACTCTCGGGGGCCCATGGCGTTTGTCTAATATATTTCTATATATTACGTTCTTCCATTTTTCCCCAGCATGATAACCCGCAACCACAATCTTGCCCGGGCCCAACACATTCTCTAAGCACCGCTACGCCGTCAGTCCAACTTTTCCATGTTTGAACATCCAGCCGCAATTCAAGAAACTCAGTATCCAATTCTCCAAACGAAATCTAATTAGTTTGTTCTTATAGTTTGAAGTGCTCCTCGCCAATGGGTCCTGTCGAGGTGCTCATCATGCCCGAAAATGCCCCGGCAACCGATTCGGCGACTCGGCGACCAGTGCATCCGTTCTTCGCGCAGGGGAATCGCCCGATCACACCCGTAACAGATAAACCTGTTGTCAACGACGCGCCCAATTCAAATGAGAATAACTCCGTTCTTCTATCCAACACCACCGCAGGGGATACAGGAGACGATGTCACAGAAGACACAGCGGCAAGGTGCGGTAGGAGGCGCAAGGCCGATCACGAACTGAATGTAGAAGATGCCCCTGAAAAAACTCGGCCGAACAAACGGACGAGAAATTCGGCTGGGGGCGGGGATATCGGGAACCATTTTATCAAACCCGACAGCGGGGGTGGAGGCGGAAACACGAACGGCCCCGGAAGTTCTGGTGCCGGTATATCTGCGGAAAACGCTCAACTCTCAGTACATACCGCGGGGGAAGGAAGTCATGGCACCGTCAACGGCTTGGAGGCAAAGCCATCCCCAAACGAGCGGCTCATCACCGTGATGGATGGTGGTGTTTCTGAACCCCAGACCGCGGCAGCTGACCCAGCCAAACCGAAGAAGATGTTGCAGTTCAACCCCAAGACCGGGACGATTGGCTCGCCGCCTAAACCGAAGGAACCCCGAGTTGCTGCACCGGAAGCCGAAATCGGGAAAAAAGTGGCTAGCAAACGTGGGAGAAAGCGGGCTTCAAAAGTCGTGCGTATCACCTACGGAACCGATCAGAAAACTCGAGCCAGGCTGGGCGAGATGATCAATGCGATCCTCTACGGGAAGGCACAACATCCCGTAGCCAACGCCCAACCACAACCCACACCCAACAACAAAAAACAGTTGTTGAAGGCAACAGAGACACCCGCCCCAACATCCACGAATACCACCACCCATCCGTTCTTCTTGGGTCAGTCCAAGATAAACCATCCGACTACTGCCGGTTCCAAACCGAAGAAACCCAGCTCGTCCCCGACCAGCGCCCGTACGAAGCACTACTGCGCGACGCCGTGCTCCCCGAAAAAGCCCCGCGTGGGGCCCGCTTCGAAGGTTCCTATGCCTCAGTTTGGCGTCAAAAGTTTGGGGCTGAAGTTTCCGGGCGCAAAACTACCGGCATGGCCATGGCAAGGCATGGTGCACGTTCGAGGCGATGAAAACGAAACCCCAGCTGTAGGGACCGATCCCCTGCCTCTTGCGTTTCGAAAATCGAAAGGAAATGCGGTCAAGATGTTGACTAGCGAGTCTGTTATCAACCTCTTTGCCGACTCGATGCAGCTCTCAGTCATGGCTGAGGCTGTGAAGAACATCGACACGGATAATTTTATCCCTCCACCTCCCGAACTTCGCCTCCCACAGAAACACTTCGAGAGTGGAAGCAAGCTCCAGTCGCGTATCCTCCCCGAGCTCAGGACTTTTCGGCCCTCCCTCCAAACTACCCAAGGCTTATATGGCACCATGCGCGCTCCTCCACAACTGGCTCGTCTCTTCACTTCCATATCTTCATCTCTATCGGCATTTGACATGTCCCAATGCGAGACGTCCAACTGGGTGCAGAAGTATGCTCCGATAACCGCCACCGAGGTGCTCCAGCCGGGGCAGGAGATCTTTTGGTTGCGAGACTGGCTTCAGGCGTTGATGGTACAGGCAGTGGACACCGGTTCGACAGTCGAGACCGACAAGGCAAAGGCCGGGTCAAAGTCCAAGTCCGCAGGGGCCGGCAAGAAGAAGCGGAGAAAAAAGCTCGATGGCTTTATTGTCTCCAGTGAAGATGAAGGCTACGAGTGGTTTGATGAGTCCGAGGACGACGGCGACTGGGCTCCTAGCGGGAGCCGGGGCATCTTCCGCAAGACAGTCATTCGTTCCGGCAACCGAGCGAGAGGCAAGGGCAGCGACAAAACCGCGAATGCGCTGGTTATTAGCGGCCCCCGGGGATGCGGTAAAACTGCCGCAGTGTACGCCGTGGCCAAAGAACTGGACTTTGAGGTTTTTGAGATCAATGCCAGCAGCCGCCGGAACGGGAAGGACGTATTGGAGAAGATTGGAGATATGACACGAAATCATCACGTTCAACAGCATCAGTCCTCCGAGGCGCCAGACAATCAAGACGCTGCAACCGAGGACGACACGGCCAAGGACATCAAATCCGGCAAGCAGCCAACCATGAACGCTTTCTTTACCAAAGCGAAAGAGCCCAAATCCAAACAGCCAGCAAAACCTGCGACGAAAACCTCGCAAAGCGAATTGAAGAAGGAGCCCGCCAAAGTCCAGCGGCAGTCGCTAATCCTTCTCGAAGAGGTGGACATTCTTTACGAGGAGGATAAACAATTCTGGACCACACTTGTCAGCCTAATCGCACAAGCCAAGCGACCGTTCATCATGACCTGCAATGACGAAACGCTTGTGCCCCTACATACGCTGACGCTTCACGGTATCTTTCGGCTCAGTCCTCCACCAAATGACCTTGCAGTCGACCGCCTGCTTCTCATCGCTGCAAACGAAGGCCATTCACTCGCCAGGCGGGCGGTAGAGCAACTATACGACTCTCGCGGTCGTGACCTACGGGCCACGACAATGGACCTGCAGTATTGGTGTCAAATTGGAGTGGGTGATCGGAGGGGCGGCCTGGACTGGCTCTATTCTCGCTGGCCAAGAGGAGTCGACCTCGACGAGAATAAGGAGGTGGTCAGGGTCATCAGTCAGGATACATACCGGGCGGGGATGAACGTCCTGGGACGGGACCCCATCATTAACCCAATGCTTTCTCCGCAGCTCGTTGAAGAGGAGATTCTCCATCAAGCCTGGGACTCATGGGGGTTTGACTTGGGGAACTGGCCGGATACGCCCGAGATGACCTCATGGGCCGAAGGTTCAGGGCCAGCTATCCAAAACCCCGCTGACCGACTGGGTGCGTTATGTGCTTATGATGACCTGGCCGGGGCGATGAGTGCGGCAGACATGTGTTCTTCCCGATCGTTTGCCGCGTTCAAGGAGGTAAGTTGTTTGCAATTCTACTTCGGGTCATGTTGATTCTAACAGTTCGAGTCGCAGGAGTCCATGGACGCCACTCAACCAGACCTACCAGCTAAGGCCCGAGATGATTTCGTGCTCGGCATCACACATCTCGAAACGCCGATTATCACGCACTACAACTCACTTTCACCATGCATTGCTTCCACAATCAAGTCTCTTGCCAGATCTCTGCTTGAGCCGCAAGCTGAAAAGTTTGGGAAACAAGCAGTGCCTACTCTGAGGCCTCTAGAGGAAACTCATGCTGCCCGCCGTCTCCAGGACAGCTTTACATCCACTCTACCGGGCGCTCCCGCCATCGGCCGCATGGACTTTGCTTTCGCATTTGACCCGATTGTCGCTCCCGACACATCCCCGGTGCAGCTAGCATCTTACCTTGAGCCCTCGGTCTTTGATCGTACATTGAAGCTCATTACACTAGACGTGGCGCCTTATGTCCGAAGTATTGTCGCTTATGAATCACGACTTCAGAAACAACGAATAAAGATGAGCAGTCTCGTGAGCGAGGGTGGTAAAGGCGGCCAAGGGTCCAAGCGGATGCGAACCACCAGAGCGGCACTTTCGGCCTTAGAGGGCGGTTCAAGGAGCAGTACAAGGGGCGAGAGATGGTTCAGTGCGGATATCAATCCGTATTTAGTTGCAAAGACTGCCGGGGCCGGTTGGAATGGCTTTGAAGATGAGGATCTTGAGACGCCTGAAGAGCCACATGGTTCTGTCGGGTCTCCAAAGTCTTCACCGGACACGACCCCTATCAAAGGCCCAAAGAGGGCCGTTTTGAAGAGCAGAAAGCGGAAAAAGGTTCTTCAAGACGAAGACGACGTTGACGAGCTCGTCCTCGGCTGCTAAGTTGACAACTTGCCAGTGAGAATAGGGTGGGTAGCTTTCAGGGGCGTTGAGGCACGGGATCTGTATGGTTGAATCGAGCTAGAACCCAAGAATGATGAATTGATCAATTTATGAGCTGCATCAATGCAAATGGACCGCGCCGGTGATGTCGCCGCCGCCATGATGCAACTTCGCTTGTCCGTGTCAATAGTGCCTCGGTCTCTATTCCGATTCATTACCTATCTATCAGATCTCGCGGGCCCAAATACACAGAATAACACACTGTCTCATGGATAATACCAGTCATGCCCTCAATACCGTCTGGCTCCGCCCGCATCAAACGAAGCCCGCCTCGCCCTTGCCGGCGGATTCCGGTAGATGTAGATGACTTCACCAGGACGATCCTCTTCGTAGTACTTCCCACGTGACGAACTCCTTTCCAAGAGGTACCGTGACCCGGAACTTGAGGACCCGGCCGTGGACGTGCTCTGTTCCACGAGGTACCTGTTCGAGGCGGGCGGGTAATACCGGTCGGTCGTCGTGAAGCGCTCGGTACGTTCGCGGCTGGTGGCTCGCCTGTACGGGGGCTCGACATAGCCGTCTACGCCGTAGTCTCGGTGCCCTCCCCGGCTCATACTCCGGCTGCGGCTGGCGAACGACCCCCCGCGCTCTCTACCCCTTTCCCAGCCATCGTTTCGAACCGTTTCCCGTCCCCGACCGCGGCCCGTGTCAGAATACCCGTATTCTCCTCCATCCATACCCGAATGATACCCACCCCAACCCCGGCTCTCGTCACGGTAACCACCAACACCACCACTCAAGCCATCCGCCCCAAACCCCACACTACTCCCCCGCCGACTCCCGCTCCTAGAAGACCGACGAGCAGCCTTCTCCGCCTTCTCCGCCAGCCGCCGCTCCTTGGTCCGCCGCGCCAGCCCGGACAGTTCCCAGTCCTCCTTGTCGCCGTGCGGGTAGCCGCGCGGCCAGTACTTGTGTGCTAGCAAGGAAGCGGCTGCGATGGAGCCTAGGAAGAGATAGGGCGTTTTGTTGCTGCTCGTTGTTGTTGCATCCGCTGGGTTGTGCTTGTCGGGCGCTGCGGCTGCTGCTGGGGGGGGTGTTGTTGCTGCTTCTGCTGGTTGTGGATGGGTGGGAGAAGGAGTTGGCACGGGAGGGGTAGGGGGAAGCGGATGGAAGAGTGGCTGGTATGGGTGATGGAGGGGGGGTGTAATAGGTCGGCATGGTGTGAGTGGTGTGTGTGTGTGTTCTGGGATCAACAACGTGAGGATAGGTACGGATTTAGGCTAGTCAAACCCCTTTTCCATGTCTCCAGGAAGGGGCTCTTCGACGGCTCTGGTGATCATGGTAAGAATCGCCAGGGAAAAGTTTGGGTTGGGAGGAAAGTGGAGGGATGCCAGAATATGTCTGGCTGCCTCGCCTCAAATGGGTCACCAAGATGGGTGTGGTCTGCAACGGGTTGAGGTGAGATGCGTGGCCGGGCGCCCGTGCCGCAGCACCTCAGCCCTTATGAAACAAGGTGAGAGCATGCCAGAGCTTCCCAAATAGTAGCTGGTCGGCTTGGTCGGCCGGGCCATGCCCGTTGCACAGAATGAGCCCATTCACGTTCCGCATTGAGTCCAACACTTGCTGTGAGTGGATGACATTATTCTGTAAAGAGAGCTGGCTGCATTTTCTCCGGACCACCTAGTGGCCGGGGATGGGATTGAAACGGGCAGCATGGCCCTCCGAGGTTCCAGAACCGAATCCCGCAAGCCACGATGATTTGGATCGCCGTGCGCCAGCGGTGTTCCGCAGTGAGATCGTGGTTCCGACGATCCCAGGGCCAGGATGCAAATCGGTGGGTCGATAAGCCAACGACAAGTTGAAGCTGGCCTCGGCAGTCATCACGGTAACTACAGATTATATATATCCCATCTGAAAGAATGGAAAAAGTCAGCGCTTTTTTTTTCTTCTTTTCTCTCGAGCATGGAATAAGAGCGCGTTTAAGCTCCGGTATCAGGTTTCACGCCGCTTAGAGACTGCAAATTGCAGACCAGAGACATGCCGGAGCATCCACCGGAAAGTGGATGAAAGGTGAGCGCAGCTGAAGAAGGGCCAGGGTTTGCAATGCCTGTGGCCTTTGCATCTTCGCAATCGCAGGTTTGCAGGCCACCAACCGCAGGCCAACAGGCGATTTAAATCCATGCTTCCAGGTTTCCGTCTCATCTCAACTGCTTCAATTCGCCTGATAGCAACGAACATGCGGACACAAAACATAGGCATATCCACTCATCCATTCTGTTGATTTTAATGCAGGCATATGCCAGTTGTTAAAAGGGGCTCATCGCGCATAAGGGTCCGTTCTTCCCAGACCCGCCGACTCGAGACCGTTGGAGGAGTTGCAGCAAACTCGGAACGGGCAGCGCTGAATGCCGCCAATGCCGAAGCCCCGCCAGCTCCCGATTGAAACCCACAGCTCATGACGCAGTCGCTTGGCCCAGCCCATTTCTATTCCCCATCTCGGCATCAAAAATGTCTATCATGCGCTTCCAGGCCAGCGCTTGCGGGACCCGCGCAATGTCTTCCACAGCTCATTTCGCTGTGAACTTGTTCGGTGCCAATACGGATATTGTGAGACAACGAAGAGCACGCTAGATACCTTAGGACATACACTACAATCTTCTGTCTCGTTGAGCGTTTGGCTTAGGTTATTCTTACTCATCGCCATATCGCCATGTCAAATACAAGACATGGCCCGCCGAGTTCATCCCCAATAAACCCCCCTTCATACCACCCGATACCCGAACCGAGCACCGGCCAAGGAGGAGAGAAGCCATGGCTTCCCAAGGAAATGGAGGTCAGCCAAGTGAAGCCGCGGATGGGACCAAGAAAGATACCACCAGGGACGACGGTAAAGGAGGCAGTGCGAAGGACCAAGGTCAAGATGCGCCGGCCGAGGAAAAGAAGCCGAATCGACTGGCAGCCATCATTGCCAAGCTGGGCCTCGATGCGCCGACGCTCATCACCATGTTCAAGTAAGGCGAAAACTATATACACACGACTTA
Organism: Chaetomium olivaceum; assembly: GCA_039881045.1. Lineage (NCBI taxonomy): Eukaryota > Fungi > Ascomycota > Sordariomycetes > Sordariales > Chaetomiaceae > Chaetomium > Chaetomium olivaceum. The sequence goes on along the minus strand of JAYWVB010000080.1, from coordinate 82,072 downwards.
TTTAAAGCGGCTTGCTAACATGACCTCGCTCTTGCCAGGGGTTCTCTGCCTCCGATAATAGGTATCGCTATGTTACAAGCGCGGCCTGTCGCGACCTATTTCACCACGCTAGGCTACCTCATCCCCATCATCAGCGTGCTTGCCATGGCTATCATGCCCCGCGGCAAGTTCTTGATGAACCTCCTGCTCAACGTCCTGGCCGTATGCGTTGGGTCGGCAGTGTCCATGCTTGCACTCTGGTCCGCCGTTCAGGCTCGTCATAACACCGCGTCCGTGGGGACTCAGCCCGCCGCGGCGCCCTCGTACAACTCAAGCCAGTCAGCCGTGTGTGCCGTCTGGTTATTTGCCAACATCTGGTTCGTCAACGTTGTGCGCGCCAAGTTGCCCGCCTTCAACCTCCCGGTCATCACTTACAGCATCCTGGTCAACGTCTCGGCAACTTTCGGTCCTAGGATGCCGACCACTGCCGCCGCACAGTCTTTTGTCCAGCAGCTGATGACCGCCATGTTGGCCGCCCTTGCCTTGGCCATGGGCGTGAACCTGTTGGTGTTCCCCGTCAGCAGTAGGTTGGTGGTCTTTAAGGAACTTGCAGGTGGCGTCGCGCTCCTCAGGGGCTTAGTCTCCCTCCAGAAAAAGTATCTTGCAAGTCTTGAACCGGACGCCACGTTCGACGCCGCGATGCAGACTGAAGTATTCCTAAGCAAGGGAGACGGTCCCGCTCACGAAAAGGAGGACGAACCGAAGCTGAGCAAAGAGGCCGAGGCAGCGAAGGCGCTGGAGGAAACAGGAGCCAAAATGAGGGAACTTGCTGGCAAAATGCATGCCGACTTGCCCTTTGCTAAGCGTGATATTGCGTGGGGGAAATTGGACGCCAAAGACTTGAGTGAGATGGTCAAGCTGTTTCGCAACGTTTATATTCCTGTGTACGTCCTTAACTCTCTCGCATCTGTCCCTCCTACACTACGGCTATAATTCCTCAACTTGTCACTAACTTCTTCTTCGCAGACTTGGGATGAACACCATCATTGACATCTTCAAGCGTTTCTCCGAACGTCCGGACTGGGAAGGTGCCGAGGACGCTCCCAACGAAAAGGATGTAGAAAAGCACGTTTGGAACGAGGTCATGAAACAAGTACAAGAGCCATTCGATATCCTCTCCGAGGCGGTTGACCAGGGGCTCCAGCACGCCGCATTGTGCCTGGAATTGGTTCCCAGACCGAAAAAGAGCCCCAAGAAACCGACAAAGACAGGATCGGACCCTTCGGACATTGACCTCGAAGCAGGGCAGGAGCCAAAGCCCGGTGACCCCGGTTTTGCGATGGTTCTTGACGGAAAGGTCCAGGCCTTTTACTCGAGAAAAGGGGAGTTGCTGAAGAAATGGGTTCAAGAGAGGGGCATCAACCTCGACGAAGGGACAACCGACCCATCCCACTTCAGAAGCGAACGAGATCAGGTGCAACTCTACATTATCCTTTACATGGAAAACCTCATGCACGCCTCGGGCGAGGCTGTCCAGGATCTAGTGGACTTTGCCGACGAAAAGGTTGCAGATGGCACCATGTCTAAGAAACGCCTCATTGCACCCACTATCCACCGCTTGCGCAAATGGTTCAAAGCCGTCTTCAGCAACGAGGACTCGTCGGCCGAACAAACGCCTGATGTCATGGAGACGGGCGCCAACCTCGTCCACTTCGGAATGCCTACAATCGCAAGAAGGACCCCGAACATCTGCCTCCTGAGACGGCTTGGGAACGCTTTGGCAATGGCCTGCGGAAACTCACCAAGTTCTTCGGCTCTGAGGAGTCTGCATTCGGCTTCCGGGTTGCGTGTGCCACCATGACGATTGGAATCGTTGCCTTCTTGGAGGAAACCCAGCACTTCTTCATGGAGCAGAGGCTCGTGTGGGCTATGATCATCATAGCAATTGGAAGTATGTCGACCCTACTTACTATCTTCTCCCAGCTCCTTTCTATACCGAGACCGATTTACTAACGTCGTCCAATAGTGACCATGAGTATGCTGCCATCCCCTACGTTCTTGAACAACCGTAATCCCCTAACTGCGTGTCACAGCTTCTGGCCAATCCGTCTTCGGCTTTCTTTGCAGAGTCGGGGGTACAGTTCTTGCCATGTGCCTCTCCCTGATCATCTGGTACATCGTCAATGAACGAACACCAGGCGTGATCGTCTTCCTGTGGCTTTCCATCTGCATCAACTACTACTTTTTTATCAAGTTTCCACGGTTCCTCCCTGCCATCTTGATGTCCATTATCACGCAGGTTCTCATCATAGGTTACGAGCTTCAAGTGCTCACCATTGGCAGGGCAGCTTCGGAACGGTCAGGCCAGCCATTCTATCCGTATGTAGCCACCGTCCCCTGGCATCTTGAAGCAGAGCAGCTGACCAATGTTTCATAGGACATATCTTCTGGCGCCATATCGTGTCGCCTGCGTGGCAGCCGGTTGCTTGGTTGCCTTCTTCTGGACAGTTTTCCCATCACCGCTAACGGATCGAACTTGGCTACGTCGTGACCTATCAGCCACTCTCTATCTGCTCGCCAATTACTTTGGCGTCATCAGCACCACCCTGAGATCGAATGTCCATGGCACCGCCGGCGATGTCAACACCCCAGGATCGCCAGCCCACCAACTCTTCAAGGTCGGCCGTAAGATCTTTGGCAAAGTCATGATGTTGGTCCCCTCCATGTCACAGCACTCAGAATGGCAGAAGTGGGAACCCACCATCGGCGGCAAGTTCCCTCGCGAAGCCTACGACAACATCATCATGCGAAGCACCCGCATCATGGCCTACCTCACACTAACAAGCTACACCCTGATGCACCCCACCCGCGTGCGCCTGAGCGACCGAAGCGGCGGCGAGCGCGACAACGAACGGCGCCCTCGACGCGCCCACTTACGCGGCGGTTCCCAATCCCTGCACTCACGCTCGCGCCACCCGTCTGCGTCGACCACCAACCGTGAGTGGATGGGCGCCCTGGCCGACGTGCTCGACATCCTCAAGCCGACCCACCACACCATCCTCTCTACCATGACCCTGCTCTCCAACGCCCTCCTCTCGGGTCAGAGCCTGCCGCCCTTCTTGCCCCTCCCGCGGCTCTACGAGATGACCCGCCAGCTGATGCGCATGCGCCAGGCTGCTGCTGCTGCCGGAGTCTCCACCTCCGCCTCCGTACCGACGGTTATGGTGGAAGAGGACGTTGGTGATGGCGCGCCGATTAGGATGGTTGATTCCCGCACGGGGCTGGATGATTTCATCAGTTCGAATAAGAATCATCCTGGAGACGGCCGGCGTGACCATGCCGTGGCGAATATATTGGATCCGCGGAACATTGAGCAGCCTGGGTATGCCGAGTTCGCGGTGCTCCAGGTCTGCACCACGCTGGTGTGTGATGATCTAGAGGGGCTGGTACGAGCCGTCAGCGGGCTGGTCGGCGTGGTGGATTTCAGTTTTAGCTTTGGCGAAAGTGAGTCGAGCTTGGATCTGGGGAGGGCGGCGGGGAAGAAGAAGGTTCATTAGGATTGTTCAGGGGGACGAAGTGGTTGTAGGGGTTAATAGCAAGGGGGGGGTTGACTGTTGTATGAAGGGCAGAGGAAGAGAGTAATTAGTAGGTATTATTTTCTCTTATCCCCCCTAAGCACGGCTTTCTCGCTCTGCCCGCCGGTACTTCACTATCCCCCATTGTGGCCTTTTGCAACACAAATGGCCACCGCAGTTATATATGTCGTTACATCATCACACAAATATCACAAAGCAAACAATCAAGCAGAAGATACAAGGTCTGTCGTTGAACGCTGACTCCGTCACAGCGGCCCGGCCCAGTCTATGTCTATCTTTCTCTATCATCTATACCCAAATCTTGCAACATGGCCAAGGGGGTATCTACGCAAACAATATGTCATGCAACGCATCCCAATTACTTCTTCTCGGCCCACTTAAGCGCGCCAGGCGCAGCGGGGTCCGCCTCGACATACTTGCACTGGGTGAAAGTCGACCACAGCTGGCCCATGAAGGAGCGCTCCTCGCGGTGGTACAGGTCACCCAGAAGCGGCTTGATGGCCTCGGTGGCCTCCTCAGCCTTGTAGAAAGGAATCCTCCTGTTGCGGGTTAGCCTCTGCATCGCCAATTGTACCGGTAAATCGGTGGGGGTGGGCTTACGGGAAGAGATGGTGGATAACGTGGGTGTCAATGATGCCGTGGAAGAGGTGGCGGCCGACGAAGCCAAAGTCGCGGTCCACCGTGGCCAGGGCGCCCTTGACGAAGGTCCAGCTGTCGGCCTCGAAGTGGTGGACCTCGGGGTGGTGTGGTGGAGATAGGTGATGGCAACTACATGGCGGTTAGCTGTCTATCTCGGCGACAGCTGAGAGGCTGTCAAGCAACGCGAGAGACAAAACTTACCCAGCCAGTGGTGGACCCAGAAATACGGCACGGCATACATCAGGAAGACCATCTTCCAGCCAACGACGGTCGAGGCGAGGTAGAGCAGGCCAGCGACAATGAGCAGACCGAGATCGGTGATGGCGACGTACAGGGCCTCGCTGGGGCGAAAGACGGCGCTGGTGGGCTCAAAGTGGCTCACGCGCCACCAGCTGGCCTTGCTCTGCTGGCTGTCGGGGCCGGCCGAGACATTGAACAGCAGGTACATCTGCCAGCCGGCGAGCTGGTGCGCAACCAGCTTGAACAGCTGCACCACCGGGATGTCCTCGAACAGCTCGCGGTCCAGGTACAAGTCGGCCAGCCTGCGCTTCTCGCGGTCCGCCTTGGTGTGCGGGACGAAAGCCATGTCCTTCTCCATGTGGCCAGTGAAGCGGTGGTGGCGGTGGTGGGAGAACTTCCAGCTGAAGTAGGGCACCAGCAGGGCCGAGTGCAGCGTCCAGCCGACGACGTCGTTGAGCTTCTGGTGGACCGAGAAGGCGCCGTGGCCGGCCTCGTGCGCCAGGATCCAGATGCCGGTGCAGACAAGGCCCTGGACGTAGCCGTAGACGATCCAGGCGGCGGTGCGCCAGGCAAAGTCCTCGATTTGCGGGATGTAGGTGAAGGCGGCCCAGCCGAGGGCGGCCGCCATGCTCACGTCGCGGACGACATAGCCCAGGGACCGCCAGGTGGACGGCACGAAGCAGTGGGCCGGGATGGCGTCGCGGATGGTCTGGATGTCGGGGTACTGAGGCCCCTCGACGAGCTTGATGGGCGCCGACTTGACCTCGCTAGCGGCCCTGCGGCTTCTCGTCGTCGTGGTCGTGGTAGTCGCCATCTTCAAGGTTGGCAACGAGGAATCTGGGGCAAGACAGTGATGAAAGGAGGGGATGAGGAAGGAGGAGAAGAACGGCCTGCGGCAGACGGGACAGACCACATTTTTCTTCCACGCCGTTTCATTTTTTTTGTTGACCGCCCCCTGCGCTACCAAGGCATGTCCACAATGCCGGGGCCAGCCCATGGGCAAGAGATGAACAACCGACCCGCATCCATGCTTTCTTGGCCGGGGACACGTTTAAGATTGCACCATATCGATCCCAACATTTTCCCCTCCACTTTGGCCCCCTTTGCTGCAGTCAGCCGGGAGCAGGCCGCATCGAAAGTCTCAAAGTACGAATATTTTACAGCGGGACGGGGCAGCAGGAGATGACTCGGGGTTGAGCGAGGCATTGAGTTCCTGTGAGCGTCCAGCGTGGTCTAATGGTGGCCCACGTATGGACGATGCAGAACACAAAAAGCAGGGACAATTTTCACGTGAATTTGGGGTCCTGTGCATCCCTGACACCGTTTTATCAACACAGGTCGCTCCCCGCAAGAAAGAATCCACCAAAGGGGGGAACTTAAGCTCAGTCAGGCAAGGCGAAACGGGGGGTAAAATTTCTGAGGGCCAATTGGCTTCGAGTGAACTTGGCACGCGCACCCAGACTCGTCCATCATGCAGCCAGGGCCCTGGCTCTTTTTTTTATTCTGGACTTCTGCCAGATGCAAGCAAGCAAAAATCTGAGACACGCAAGTTGGCGGGTCGGGGGGGCCTTTCGTCCATCCTTCGAGAACAAGACCGTCCTCGGCCCAATGCACGCACATGGGAATCGAAAATGCAGAGGAGAATGGCACCTCGGACCGAAAACGCAAACGTTATCAACGCCTCCTTTGTTGTCGCCTTTGGCCGACAGTAAAAATACACCGGTTTTCCCTCACAGCGATACTTTTCGCCTCCTCGCTAGCATTCCCGTCCACCCCATCCATCCATTCATCCCACATCCCGTTTTTATGCACAGCCAATGAGCATATTGCGTGAAGTCCATCGACAACCCCCGCCCCCCCTGGGCTCTGAAGAAAGCCCCAGCCGGCAGAGCATATCATCATCAACTCGTCAAACAGCCGACATTTTGGCTGCCATGGTGTAATCTCAAAGCGATCCCGGAACTCAATCAACAACCTCCTTCAACATCTCCTGCCTTCGTTCCCACGCATGCCCTTCCGTCCCCAAGTCCGTTTCCCGACTCCTTTCCGTATCATCCTCACTAGAACCTAAAATCAACGCCGCGATGCGAAACCGAAGGCATCTCCAGCCAGAAGCAACGAATGCGTAGCCAACAAAAATGCACCAAGCTCCAAATGGGAAGTAACAGGCGGCATGCCATGCACAAAGCCACTGGCCACACGTTCCAGGCAGGCCCGGATGGTCATGGTCGCCGACTAATCGCCGAGACAGAACGAATGACATAGAGGGGTATCATATCGCGGTGGAAACCTGAAGAACCGAAAAGTAACTCAAAGAGTGTAGCCCGTAACTGAAGTCGAGTTTGAGGACAATCGAACCGGGCGGCTGGTCGCGGAGAAGCGTCGTGGGAGTCGTGTTCGCCAGAACATCCAAACTTCAGCCAAGAGCGACGATAGACTTTTCTGCGCGTGCACGCATATGGTTCGCATGGGTCTCGAGGCAGGACGTGATCAGGCGAGTCACTAGAAACTTTGTTAGCAGGTTGTCGAGGAACGATCCACCTCCCCCCCCCTTTGCACGTACCAGGCCATACGGCAGCGTTGTCAAACATGTACGCTGTGACCCGCAGGAGCTTCGTCGCGTAACCCGCATTGTCGTCCATCTGGGGTCTGCCGTCGATGCCAACGGTAACGGCCGTGCCGCTATCCCCCATACCACCAAGTTGAGCCAGATCCATGTTCATTTTGACTTCGGCACCACGAATGATCTCATCGATCTTCGCCAGTAGTTTCACATCCTCTTCCTCGAGCAGCATAATCGCGGGCACTTGCGAAAAATCAACACTATCCCGGCCGAGTATTCCAAGATAGCGTCCAACGCGGTCCTGAAGAGTGGCAACCCACTCAGCAAGAACCTGAGCACAGTCGAATGCACAAAGCGTGGCCTGTAGAGGCAACTCGCGGCTGGTCAAGTTGGCAAAGGTAACGCCGAGCTTGTCGGAAACGGAAAGAGACTCGGACGCAAAGAATGCAGCTTTCCGTAAGTGTTTCTCTCTCCGAGATGTGGATCGGCTGGTCGAGCCCTGCGCCTGAGGCTGGAGCGGTAGCGAGGTCAGCCCAGCACTGACACAGCTCGAAAGTGGCAACTTTGAGACCCCAAATTCCGGGGAGGAAGTATGAGTCGACGGCGTATCGACCGTAAGAGAGGTCGTCCCAGGTGTGCTCGAAGGATCAGTGACGGCCGAGTCGGCGTTAGAAGCCGGCGAATGCTCGGCGTGCTGGATAATCTCAGAGCCCCTGGCCAACTCTTCGGCCATCCCGTCCCAATCGCGCTGCCAGAATTTCTCCTTGGACCGTGAGAGGTTGACAAAGAGGCGGACATAGGCAAGATCCAACAGCGGGATGCAGTCTGCCGACAGCGGCCCTGCGCCGTGGGGATTTGGGCGTTCAGCGCTATGCTGCGGGTTGGTCGCCCAGGCAGCGTGCCACGCCCGAAGCGCCGGTTCGATATGACGGTGCATCTTCTCAGTTTCCTCGTTTGTCCAAATCTTGTTATGATGCCGCTGACGCGTCTCCCAAATGTAGTTGTGCAGCGCATTAATCAATATCAGGCAGCCGAAGCTACTCGGTTTCAGGTCGCTCTCGGGTAAGTCGCTGGCATTGAGCGCCGAACCGAAGGCTTGGTGGGCGTTAGTAAAGGGACGCGTGTACTGCTTCTCGTTTGTACGCAGCAACTTCCCCAGAGCTTCGTGGAAGGTCATCCGATTGTGATTAGCTGTTGCCACTCCGCCCTTGGACTGGAAAACGGCGGCGCTCTCTGCGGCGAAAAATTCTTCGTCACAGGGTAGATCGAGCAGAATCTCCGAGTTCGTGAGGGCTGGTGTGTGATTATACGCCGACACGAGGAGGCTAGATAGAGTGAAGACAGCATAGAGTGTCCGTTTCCGCTCCTCAATAGTCCGCCAGCGCAGCCACTCGGCGTGCTCATCGGCGTGTTGTCTTCCGGGCCCGTTCCACCCGCCGGCGCCGTCAGCATCCGCCATTTCGACGTCCTTGGCCGAAGGTTCAATTCGTACTGGCCGCAGCAGCTCTGCTCCCTGCGCAAGACTTACTAATGCGGCAGCGTGGGTGGACGCTATCTCACCAGACCGCTTGTCCCCGCAGTTATGACCATACACGACATTCAGGAGCATGGCCTGAACCAACCACACGGGAGTCTCGACGAGGGGTTCCTGCTGCTGTGAACTGTGGTCCGACATGGGAGTGCGCCGAATGGATTCTGCCTTTCTTACGTTCGCCTTCCTCCGCTCGTCGAGATACAGCTGGATCATCTTCTTGGCCATCCCGAACAATTCCATGGATGCCTGGTGCTCCAACTCAAACAAGGCGCCAATGGCCGCCATAGAAAGAAGCAAACACCCGCTCCCCCCAATGCCGCTATTTCGCCCGTTAGCCAACAATTGCGCAGGAAAATCGAACGTCAGCGTCGGTATGTGCACAAACGGCAGGTGGGGGTGGAAGTATCGCAAATATGCACCGACGTATCGCTGGAGGTCTCGGGTTGTTGGTAGGGAGCCGAGCTGGTCGGGATTGCTGGCGACGGCGTTGGCGGTGCCCGCGGCGGTGCTGGCGGTGATCGGGGACGGCTGGGTGGCGAGAGGGGACGTCGGCGTGGCGAACGAGTACCTGCGCGTACCAAACTGGGACGCCTGGGAGGCCGACAGGGCACCTAGGATGGCATTTCTTGTTGAATCAGTGATTGTCGAGACGGGTAGGGTGCCATGATTACTACCATTCATCGAGGACGGCGTCTCCGGACCGGCACCAAAATTGAGCGCTTGGTTCATGTTCTGCGTGTTCAAGCTCGAGAGCAGCGAGGGCGAAGGGGTTGAGAAATATGTCTCCCCCATGGGTTTGGCGGACGACGGTTGCGGCGACACGGGCGCGCCGTTCAAGAGATCTGGGAAGACAGATCCGCTCATGTCAAGGGCGAAAGGGTTGCCCATTTGTGGGGGGCCCATGATGGATGTCTGCCACATCGAGCTCGTTGCCGCCGTTGCGGTGTGGTGGTTCGAACCGTCCACCATGACGTCGCTGATACCGCTCTGACTTGTGGTGCTGAGTGCCGAGGGCGAGGAACCGTCCACGGCGGTCTCTACCGGCCCATTGTTGAACGACATTGTGTGGTCGAAGCCTGTTACCCAATCGAACTCGTCCAGCGATTGGGTGGCGGCCGACATGTCGGGGAGCCCATGTGGGAATGACGAAAGGGCGTCCATAGCCATCGAGGGCGGGGAGTCGTTGTAGTGAAGAGCGTTGGGATTGATAGTGGAGCCCGGGGAGCCGCCAAAAAACAAGCTGCCGTCCATGTCGAACTCGGAACCGAATGGCATTGCCGGGGCTGTCCTAAGGCCGCCGGAGAAATCCATGCCGCTAATCCCGTGCGTCTCGAGCTTGGGCAAGCCGAGAGGCGCTCCGCGATGGGCCAGGGCTGAAGCCATGCCATAGGCTTCAAGGCCGTGATGGGTTGGCAGCCCGATCAGGCTTGGATGGCGGCTATGGGTGGGCGGCATCCTCGAGACCTGGGCGGTAGCAGCGGCCATCATCTGGATGGCCGTGTTATCGATATGACTGATCGTGTTTGCCCTGGGCCTCATGGACGCGGCATTATTGCTAACGGCAGCGGCACCGGGGCCCGCGACACTATTCTTCCGGACCCGGCTAGCACCCGGCGTCGCCCCACTCGCGCTCTCGCGGCGATTGCGGGGTCGGGACGACGGCGTCGTCGTCTGATGCAGCTTCTGCTGGTGGCGCAATAACAGGTCACGGCGAGCAAAGCACCGTGCGCATTCGGGACACTGGAATGGCTTCTCCTTGGTGTGCGACCGCTCATGTCGCTTTAGATGTTCCAAGCGGGCGAAAGAGCGCTGGCAAGTGCCGCAGATGTGGGGGCGAGGTTTATCGGTCTTGGGCGGCGGGAAGGCAGCGGGGGCCTTGGTGTTGACCATGATGGTTGAGGCTTTTGGATGGGAAGAACGACTTGTTAGCTAACCAGCTCGCGCTCCGACCACAGGAAAATCGAGGTAGGGCACGATTGATTGCAAAACTCGTGAGGCTTCAAACAAGCGCTGTGCTGTGTGGTTTTTGTTGGGCGAACCTACCAGCTTCGTCGCCTGCGGGCGCGGTGCCGCTCGCAGCCGAAGGCGTCGACGAATTGGACATTGTAGCGACAGCCTCGAGCTTGCTAGCAGCGTCGCTTGACACAGTCATCGTCCTGGTGGCGGGATTTTGTCGGTTTCAGAGCGGTCGGGCGACTTAGTGCGGTGGAACAGAGCGCGAGTTTCGGGAGCAGTGAACGAAGGACCTTTGCTTGCTCGGTGTGTCGGAGCAGGTCAGGAGAGTGGGGAGCAGCAGCAGGCAGGCAGGAAGGAGGCAGCGACAGCGGTAGGCGGCGGGCGGGTAAGGTAGTTGGGGAGCAAAAGCTAGCTCTATTGGAGGCTGGGAGAGAGAGATGAGGGGCGCGGCGACAAGGTCGACTGTGGCATGCTCTTCTAATGCAATTGTTGGCTGGCTTCTATACTCGTTGAGGTAGCTGCAAGATTTTATTGTCGACTTCAGTGTTTGGGATTCCGATCGCATCCCACGCGCTGAACAAGTTGTGGTGCGAGAGCAGAGAGGTATGGCTGCTGTCGGATTCGGTGGAGGCGGGAGCATGAACCACACACGGATTGGAGGGCACGCCCGGGAAACAGTGTGTGGTCCCTGGAACTCCCCTGGATCCTAGCTGGCTTGGCCAGATTGCCCAAAACGGTGCGACCTGCGGATGGCGAAATTGGGGTGCAAGGCCACGGGCGGAAATCCCAGCATGGCGGCTAAGCCAGGTCATAACAGTAGCACAGTAAGGATTAAGAGAAGCTAACGGACTACGCTAGCAATGCACCCGGAGGATACGTAAGGTACTCGACTTTGCTCACGCTCGATGCAAGAGCACCGGGTCTCGTGGTACCGGGCCAATACCTCAATTGCGAAGGAAGGACGGGCGATCCTCGCACAATGGCCCACGCACGACCATGGTTAATATCAAGTTCACCACACGGTCTGGGTCGCTGCGTTGAGAAACAGGCTGCCAACACCTGGCGCCGAATGGCATGCAGAGACATCTCGGAGTGGAGCCAGTTTGGCCGTGAGTCAGAAAACACCCTGCCCTGTCCACAAGCTCGCACTGTTACTCCCAGGTTGTGAAATGGAAAATGGCGGGTGGCGGCTTTCAGGTTCTTCCATTCTCACCAACGCTGCAGACTCCGCACAACATCCACCACCGTCTGACTTGACTGCGGGCCATCACTGACAACACCCTCATACATCGTCGATTTGTCCCGAATATTGGGACCGTGAGCTTTGAAGTTGGAGGGTGGCGGCCTGTGCTATCGTGCCTATTTCCTCTCTCACCTCCATCATTGGGCTCATCTAGCAGTCAATGCACCGTCAACCAAGGACGCATGCAGCATGAAAAGTACAGTGTCGTTACCTTCCGCGTCGCCTGGTGGGCATTGCCGATAGGTAATTGGGCCAGCAATTGCGGCCTCGGTATTGGCTGCTTGTTGGCAACGAACCTTTCAAACAACAAAATCATCAACGGTGCGCATACCCTCAGGTATTTCTTTTTTACATTGTTTCTACCCAGGCAATGCAGCAGTATCTATCCTGCCAGCCGAGCTCGGCGGCGGCCCGGGTTTCAAAAAGTACCAAGACGTCGTCGGCAAAGGCGCAGCGCCCTTCTCACCAACTCCTGTCCGCCTCTGTCGGACGAGCCAAACCAGTGCCTTTTCCATGCCAACGGGACAAGGTTGATATGCAATCTGCCCGTTTCTCTCGGAACTCGGTGCAGGTTCCAAGGCTTGCAGAGGAGGACGCAGGCAGGCCGATCGTTTCTGGAAAAGCCTGGTGGTCGCCTGTATCGCTGTGCTGCAGTGGGCTTCTGTGCATGGCGGCGCAGCAGCCTTCCGTGTGATTGACGAGGTCCGGAAGCACGCTATTCCTCTTGTGATCGAAATTTTCCCACCTTTTCTGCCTTCACAGTGTCCGACGGGTGCATACACATGCCATCTGATAGTCAAAGGTTTTTGTCAGCCATGACCAGAAGCGACCCGCCAGGAACCTGGAAGCAGGAAGCAACCATCCGCTCCGGCAACAAGCGCTCTCGAATATCATGGGCGTCGGTGGTCCTTGAAAACATTTATCCTTTAAATAGCCTTGCCCATGTCCCATTTCCTTACCCAAATCATCGGCCCACAACGCTCGGGGTCAGGAGTTGCCAAATCATTGGTCTCGGAAAGCTGCGGCATGCGCGGTGAGCCCCAAGCGCCCAATAAACTGGATATCCCTGCCAGATTCACTGTCCGGATAGGATCAGGGGTTGGTGGATGAAGACGCACACACGGGATACCTCTGATGACTGCAGACTGTTAAGTTAAGCAGCAGCATCAGCTTGTCTAAATTGACCGTATCCAGTTTTTTTAACCTAACCGTCATGCCAACCTTGACGGTAAACTTGTATAATACGTAGTTGAACACCCTCATCTTCTGTTAAATCAGTCGAGACTCGCATGCAATGAGTTGGCAGGTAACTCTGTTTAGGTAATTACTGTTTCCAAATTCCAAAACGTAACGGAGCTCCTCCGCCAATGCGCTTTTTCTTAAAAATACGAACGAACCGACCGACGTCCAGCGACAGGAGAATGCGGAACGGTGAATGACGGAATCATGTGACTCTCCTGGACAACGAAGAGAACACGGTTAGATACAAGAGGGCGGCATTCTATACGTTAATCACATAAAGCTTCAGTTGGTCTTATTTTGGAGAAACCCGAGTGTGTGCAGTGATTTTATAGGTAGCGTATTGTATGGAGTTATCTCGACCGGCTTGACTCCGTATCTGCTCTCGACCTGCGGTCGACCCTTTGCTGCCGGACTCTGTGTGGGCCCTGCACTTGTATCCAGTTAGGTAACGTCCCAATAGAGAAGGAACACCGTCATACTAAACAGACCGGTCATCGCAGGTCCCAGTTTTTGCAGGTCCCGGGATCGGTCCATGCGGGATCTACGTAGGTCGTCTTGATGCGTGCCGCGACGTATTTGCATTCCACATGACTTGATCCAGCCCAGGTCGAGTGGATTGGAAAAGTAATCCAGCAGACGTCTGAATGCCCCCGCCATTCCCGGTACTCGGGACGGAGTTGGATATTGCGTGGGCAAGTGTCCGAACCTTGACTTTCAAGACAAGCAGGGGCGATCTTCGGAAGGTGCCCTGGTGCTCCACCAAATATTGAGAAACCAGTCGTTCCTTGATCGACAGTCGAGCGACTCTATTAATATAGCCGTTCCCCGTCTGCTTGTCACCATGGGGCCATGCCGGTGCTAGAATTGGTAACGAAAGCCAATAGATTATTTCTGCCTCGGACTTGCTCTCTGGACATCCACAGTCCACAGGAGCTCCAGTTTCGCCAAAAGACTCTACCCAAATTTCGGGGGCTTGCCCCACTACGAACTCCTGCAACCGTGGGGGTGCTCGACCCATTCCCAAGCAGTTGACAGTTCCGAGTGACCAAGGAGGTGTTGATGTCTGTCCATATGTACCTGTGCCCTATGTGAGCTTCTGCCGAGCTTTGCGCACGGCTTAGCGCGTTAGTAGGGCAGCTTGACCCTCCCAGGCAACGTAAAATACGTATTGAGGAAACGATGTAATTTCGAACCATGATGCCCAATCCGGGGTCCCACGATTAAGACACGGGATAACGGCCGTTTCGAGCCTGTTGGGCAGAAACCTAGGCTAATGGCTGCGTTGCTCAGACAAGCCAGCAGCGCGCAACGGGAGGGTGTCAGCCAAACCTCGACATGCCGCGAGATCTCACCTACCTCTCGAGCAAGTGTCCATTTTGCGTTAACCATACTCGCCACCAGAACAACAATGGGGATCCCGACCAGTTATCCTTGAGGTGTTGACTGGTGGCCGACAGAATAAGCTGAGAACCCGCCCCCACGCAACAAGGCCTACGGTTCAGTTTGTTTTGTGGGTTCGGGTTGAAACACACAGCAACCTGGAAGCAACCTGGAAGTCAGGATTTGACCCGAACCACCAAATGTTGCGGGTCGCAGAACTTTGCACCACCCACGGCAATTTAAACCGCGATGAATCTGGCGGTCCGTGTCCATCAACTCAATTCGTCGCTAACCCAGTTCAAAGGTACTAGTGCAATGAATATGTTTCCTCGAACCCTTTTCGGTCGGACACTTCCAATGTCGCCGAAGCCATTTTACCCCGCCATGGACCTCAAAAACGGGAGGGTGATAAGGGATGTCTTGGAGGGGTAAACACAGATAAGCCGCATCGCGGGGCATTGCGTGGCCCAAGCTCCCAGAGCTTGGGCCGTCCCCTTGGATGGAAACCAGCCAAGATGGAGGGGGAGCATTTCAGCAGTAACATCTGGAACAGGAAACCGAAAAGTGTCTCATTTTCACACGTTCGCACTTGGTATTGTAGCTTGCTATACCAGTCTTTTTTCCCTTCCAGCACATGAAATCCGGCCTCCGTTGACGGTGTTCTATCGAGCAGTGTGCAAACGCACGCATCTGCGGGCTGCCCCTGAAACGACCCCGCACTGTCCCAACAGCAACCCATCGACTTCGAGGTTGCGAGTGCAATCCTGTATTCCGCCCTCGTGGTGAGAGCAATGGATCGCGGGATAGTTGACTGCTCAACCACGCCCTCCCCAGAGACTGCCAACTCAATATCGCAGTCCGCGCGGGCTAATATCAAATAACAACGTACAGCCTTCCGAACGCCGTCGTAAGTTCCCACTTCCCACTTGATCCAGATTGCGTTGAGACTCGCTCCGAAAACCGAGATGGGTAGGATAAGTAAGAAACCCACTCACTGTCCGTTCCGGAACACTGCGAGCACTGGAATCGGGGTGAAGCACCATCTGGTCACGCACAATAAACGGTCAGGCGCATGGCCGGGGTGTCCAGGCTTGCAGCAGACGATGCAAGCTCGTGTCGCTGCTGTGTCTCGGATTCGCCAGCTCCCTGCTGCCAGCGGGATCGGGCCCTCCTCGCGTATCTGCGACACCGGCATCAAACCAAACCAACGCTCCCGACGCTCTCTGATTCCAAACGCCAAATTCCCTCACCGGCAACTCGAAACAAAACAATAATGCAAAGGGCGTTCTCCGCGAGTCGCGGCTTCTCTCCCAGCAGCGAAATTGCAGGCAACCAGATGGCTAGTTACTGCACAGCCAACCCTCCTTGAACAACCTTTTCAGGAGCTTCAAGCATGAGCCACCACCAGCGGCCCTCCCCAGCCCCTGTCTAATCCTTGTCAGACTCGTTGGCCTTCTCCAACCTCCAACTCCAAGCTGCTCTTGGAGAAGCGGGGCAAGTCACCGGTCGGGACAAATCATCCTCGGAACAACGTCGTCCCAAGCTTGCTCGCCCTTTAGTTACTTACCCCTTATTTACCACCATATGGGATTGGACGTCTATTAATTCATTCCATTTCAAAAAGACACCCAGCGGGCTGCAAATGATGTTTATCAGGGTCTTTCAGGAGGGTTGTGATCTTGGTAGGGGAGCTTATATTCCCGCTTACCCACTAATCATCCAACCCGATCCCGCCCTCAATTCACTGTGACAACGGCAACACAGCAAGCCGTTTCTAGTTTGCAGACCCGCGAAACGGGACCTGATGCTCCCTGACGAGCCAGCCCATGGCACCCAGCCATCAACAAAACCGGCAGCAAAAGGGCCCCGTGATCTGTTCGTGCAGAGTGGTGCATGCAATTTCCGGCCGCTGCACGTAATCTAAGTGGGGAGTACCATCGAAGCGGGTTGTGCTGCATAGGGACATCCCGCATATGGCAGAGGTCCTTCAAGAGGATTGGTACGTAGTATGGTGTGGTGGTCGCCTCCGAGACGGCGGACGGTAGTCTCGGGTCCGGCATCCCGTGCCACCACCAGATCTGCCAGGGCAACGACGCCACACACAATGGTCAAGGGTTTTTGGCAGCATTCGCTACGCTATTCACATTTATTCGGCCCGGCATGCTACCCTGGTGGCGTCTAACCCAGCCGGTTAACCAAGCCTAGATGCCTGGCGAAAACGGCATATCTCACGATGTTTGCGATATCTTCATGGTTCTGGGCCACGTGTATGCATGCCCTAGTGCCATCTTGTGGGTTGCGGGTTGGGAAGTGGTAACGAACTATTTGCCTTCGTTTCCATTCACTCACGATGATTAAGCATTCGAAATGCCAGCAGCAACTGATGACAGCTGCCGTCTTGTAGAGAGTCGACGGGACAACGCACGCTGCCCCTACACTGGCGAACTGCCAGACGTCACACCCCCCCTTCTTCCTCAAGACCAATGGGGAAGCAACATCGTCAAACCATGCCCATTTCCTTGTCTTGCTATTGGCCGTGTTGTGGAACAACTCTGCACTGAGGACAATGCACTCCATCCACTCTTCACGAGAACGCAACAACCAAGCCTTTTCATCGACCCGCTAGCAAAATGAGTGACGACTGCTAGCCCCATTCACACAATATCTCTGATAGACTAGAAAAGTCATGGAGGGCGCGCTAGCTGGTCACTACACCGGAATGGCAAGCATTATTTCCTCGTGGGCTCACGGCACATGCAATACAGCCAGACCAAAGTGAAACTTCAAAAAAACAACCACGGGCCTAAGGACGAAGCTTTTACCGTCTGGTTATCTTGTACATATATACAGCCCGTCCGGCCCGGTCCACGGGGAATCGGACCAGGTACCCGCAGGTCCCGGACGATTGATCGGTCCCTCACCGTGCCAGTCAATGCTCTGGACCTCATCTTCTGAGCAGATCTCCTGCTGGGTAAAAAGACCGATACACCAAAAAGTACACAGTGCTGTCTTGATGCGATATTTCTCGGTCAAATCGAACCCGAACTTAAGAGAACGAAGTTGGAACAAAATCTCTGACTTTTTGTCTTTACTTTTGGCAAATTGAACCCGAAATTAAGAAAACTAAGTGGAACAAAATCTCTGACTTTTTGTCTTCTTTATTTTATTTTTGGTGTATCAGTTTTTTTGGCCAGAGGGAGCAGATGTGCCAGGCCAACAATTCCTCTGCGTTTGTTGATTCCCAATGCCCACCTGAGAAGCTAATCTGTCCGCCAGTCCTTCGGGAAACTCTGTGGTTCTCGGGGGAAGACCGTGGGAACGTAAATCGCAACCCGTTGCCGATCAGGGGGCGAAATGAACCCCGATCCCCAACCAGAAGCCATATATTTTGGCGGCCCGGGTGGCGAACTCGGAATACCGCTTTGCTCCCCGCTTGTAACATTTTCATCCCTGGTCCATCGTGTCATCGTCAACCGCAAATCAAGCGTATGCCCGAGTTCTTCCCTTATCCACTCGCCTCATGGTGCCCTGGTTTTGGCTTGCATCTCATCCGCCGCTCTGTAAACACTGGGCGGGGGGTCCATTACATAATTCTGATCTATCGTGCCACCATGGCTCCAGACCTAAACACCAAGTGTATGTGGCAAGGGACATTGGCTAGCTCATTGGACGGGGCGTAATATTAAATAGCCCATCATCCGAGCCCCGGGCCGAAAAGTGTTCATGGGCATTTAGTTTACATAGAGCAGGTGTGCTTTGGCGCCTTGGGTGAGTTTGAACCAGAGTAACGATATATTAGGTATAGTTGAGATCCTTAACGCCAAGTGTGTGTTGAATACGGGATGCCAGTATGAAAAACATCACAGTCTTGAATGGAAGTATTGATACGAGGTTTTTACAACCCCGGCCAGTCCCAGACGGACCGCTCCGTGTTGCGCCGAGTGACCTCAACGCTCTCACCCACTGACACGGTAATGCCTTCCGTGTGGCGGCTGTCCAGGAAGGCATACCGACCAAACACGGGTGACCACTTCGACCCCGTATCGACCCTCCTGTCCTTCATGAGTCTTTTCAGAACGTTGCCCAGTTCTCCTTCAGCTGGTTTCCCCGTCTGGTAATCAACGTTCAAGCTGAGACATCTGACGCAGTTGCCCGTCACCTGAAGGGTACTCCTCTGTGGGCTCTCGTTAGGCCCGATGGCGAGCTCGGCCCAAAAGTCCTCTGCCCACGCAACCTCGCCCGCGCCATCGACGACGATGTTGGGCCGGAATTTATACATTTCCACCGGCTGGCCGTTGAGAAGACGGTCTCTGACATCTCGCAGAGATTGCTCGGATGCCACCATCAAGGGCGCAGCGTCGCTGAAAGACACCCATGCGCCTGAATCACCGTCCGATTCCTGGGGCGGGGTGATGTAAGAGGTCAGGGAAGATATCCATCCCTGTGGCTGTTTCTCTTGGATGGGTTTTGGTGGGAGCGTTTTACCCAGGACAGGTCGCCGCCCGTCGCCAAGGTAGATCAGAACGGTGGAAACGCCGAAGTGTTGGCTGAACCAGGTGTCGTATGAGTCACCCATGCGGTAGGCTGACGCTGGGCTACCATGCAGAACCACGTTGGTCTTCTCGAGGCAGGACATGTCCGGCTCAAGCGGGATCTCGATTGTACTGTCTTTCTCGGTGACCTCGGTGGCCTCGGAACCCTGTGGCGCGCTGCCAAGATACTGCACGACGAGCAGAGCAGGACCGTCTCGAGGTCCGGGGGTGATGTGCGGTTTGAATAGGGCGCATCGCGGATGTGTATCCAGTTGGATCTTCTTCAGCTCCCCTGTGGTTGAATGCACCTCGTACAGCATAAAACTTCGGTCATGCTTTATCCCCAGCGGCCCAATCTGGGCAGACTCGAGCTCGATCCCGCGCAGACCCTTGATGGGATATACGGAGAGCTGATGGGCGTGTTAGCCATTGCTCGTCGGAGAGGACACTGCAGACTCACGGCTGTAATTTTCATAGTCATTTTACTGATTGTCGCTAGATCGAGCTTCGTTCTGCGGGGGAGACTTGTCATGGAAATGGCGGTGGAGAAAGAGCCAAGGGAAGGAAGGAGAAGAAGAGATACGGTATGAAGAAGGCTACCAGTACCTGACCTTTGCGTGCTGGGCTGGGATGAGTCTTACTGAGTCACAACGAGCCAATGGAAGGCCCAATAATTACTAACCATAATCTGCGCGATCCGTTTAGGAAGGAAAGCCCAACTAATAGCACCCAACCACACGTTATTGATTGTTTGGCTGCAGGATGAGACCCGCATCGCAGTAGTGGTCCGGCAAGGGCTTCGGGTTGGGCGGCCGGAGGGGTTCGGTTTGTCGCTTTTAATAAGTCATGGTCAGCGCGGCTGTGAGCGCTAAGGGTGATCGAGCGTGATGGAGGAATATACCTTACAAATACCTACTACCTGTTTGGGGTATCCCATGTGCGGGCTAGGCCAATCTTGTCAACCAGGCGTTGCGTTGGTCCCGCAGGACATTGTCGGTTCTCGGTTTTCAACAGCTCCGCAGATCTCACGTCATCTATTCGCTCCAGTACCCTGCTCAACTCCTCATATAGTCTGTAAAACATGACTCTGGCATGCCGGTACCATACAGCTGAGCCCACAATTCAAAAATCTACCTGCCAGAAAACCCCCCTTTCACTTTTTTTTCATTAAAATGGAGGACAAATATATCACATTGAGAACCAAGCCTGGTGCTTCCCTTCACGTCTCCATCGCCCACCACCGACCGCAGAACGAGAAGCTATTATCCGACACTCTTATCGTGTTCCTCAACGGCCTTGTACTCCCTTCCGCCGCCTGGGCTGAAGCAATCGAGCATTTTTTCAAGCTCCGCAGCGATTCCAACCGGCCGACACCCACTCTACTTTGTTATGACCGGTACGGCCAAGGGAAATCAGACTCAGACCCGTCCGACATCCGAGATTCGCCTTACGGTCATGATGCCCGCGCTTCCATCGCCGACCTCCACCAGCTTCTTATCCAGGTCTCCCAAGACGAAATCAACCGCAAGATTGAGGATCTTCGCATAATCCTAGTTTGCAACTCCATCGGATGTGCCTTCGCCCGCCTCTACGCAGCCAAACACCCCGGTCGTGTAGCGGCGTACCTTTTCCTTGACTCGATGATGGCAAACACGGACTTTGTTTCCGTGTTCCCTGACCCGGCTGAACCCGGTTTTGATGAGGGCCAGTTGCCGGAGGGTGTCACGGCCGAGGGGCTGCGGCATACGCGGGACAGGGTCCGAGGATTCTTCCACCCTACGGTGCCCAACCCGGAGCACTTGGATCGGAGAAGCCTGAAAGAGTTTCTACCGCATGCGAGCAAGCCCGCCTTACCCAACGGTCCCGACGGGGAGCCTCCCCTATTGACGGTTGTAGGACATGATTGGGATGTGTTTGCTGACCGGTGCGAGCATGTAAGCTTGAGCGAACTCCGTGCCCCAGGGCGACCTGCTAATGACAAATCGGCGACACAGGGCTCACTGTCCGTACCAAGGATCATCATCAACACGTATATGAACCCGACCTGGGGCGTGTATAACGAGGGTTTGACTCGCCTCGTTCAGGTGAAGAGTGATGTGAAGATTGCTAAGGGTTGCGGTCACTTCATCCAGAAGGACGACCCGGCCTTCGTAGCGGCTGAGATTGACAATATCCTAAACGAGCTAAAGGGTCATGAATGAGTTCCGAAAGGCCGCCGCGCGTTCATTACCGAGATCTAGCAGCAGACTTCTGGGCTAGGAAAAAGACATTATGGGGGCAATAAGAAAACGCGCATCGTAGTGCGGGATGCCGAGTACAATTGCACACAGAAATGCACATTACTTTATGTGCTCTATCGAAGAACCTAAGAATGGAGTCGGCATGCAAAACTACCAAACGACATGCCCAAAAGCCCGTTCCACAATCCCCGTATAGAACCTAGGCCGTGTTCCAGTGTTGAGACCCCCAGCCCAGCCCAAACCAGCGACCCAACGCTCATGCTCCCTTATTGGCAGTCTTAGAAACCCGCTGTCGCCATATTGCTGGTCTGCAACACCGCATTCATCCGCAAGAGAAACTCGTAACCCCTTCATAGGTACCAGTACCAATTCTCAGCAGGGTCGCCGAGACATTCGCCCACTGTGACAGCCCGGTATCCGCGCTGCTGAATCTCCACGAGCATGTGCGGGACTAGGAACTCGGCTGTGTTCGGTAGCGAGTCATGGCTGAGAACGAGGAACGAATCACCCCACCGGCGCTCATCTAAAGCTCGGGAGAAATTTTCCATGGCGGCTGCGACGTCGCTCGGGTCGTTGTGGAGATAGTCTTTGGGGTCAACATCAAAGTTGACTACATGCAGTCTCATCCGCTCTGTATCGTGTAGGCAATCGGCTGAACAGGAAGCATAGGGCGGCCGAAGGTAGGTGGGGGCTTTGCCGAGGATAGAAAAAAGTGCTTTTTCGAGTTCGTAGATTTGGAACTCCCGGGTAGGCGAATCGACGGATGACAGATCGGCGTGTGCCCATGTGTGGGAGCCGATCTGATGGCCTGAGAGGTCCATACGCCTCAAGATCTCAGGCCAAGGGCTCGAGAAGTCACCGATACCGCGGGACCAGTTCTCGCCGTTGATAAAAAAAGTCGCCTTGGCGCCGTATTCGTCCAAAAGATCCAGGATGTGGCTGGTGTAGATGAATGGGCCGTCATCGAAAGTGAGCGCCACGACACCGGGGACCGTGCAGTGTTCGATGATGATGCCACTGGGGATAGCTCGTGTCGTCAGGTTGGTGGTTGATGCAGGCGCGGCATGTCCTCGCGAGAGAAACAGCCCGATCGAAAGTAGAGTAGGGAGCTTTGTAACGACCATGGTTGTTGGAACGGATGGCGTGAGGCCTTGACGAATGTATTAGATATTGAGAACGGCGCCTCAGATGATGTGGTCGACGCCGAATTGAAGATGCTACCTTAGTGAGCTGCAGGAGAAGTGCACAGGAGAGATTCTGGTGTCGAGGACACAAGCTTGAGCCAGCCTGGACGCTCCACCTGGTCATGAGGAGAGATCGAGGGACCGACGCCATGCTTATAGGAAGGCGCTGGGCTGGCCAGCCCTTTCAGTCCCCCTTTTGTAGATTTTCTCGGGAGTAGGCGCACTCGAAGGTGAACCTTCCACCGGCCCTAAACACCGCATACACTTCCAGTCGCCCGTGGTACCGCTACCTGGTTGCCCCACCATCTCGATTGGAGAAGGCGCAAGGTGAGGGCGTTATTGGCAGTCGCAGGTGAGTCCCGGAAAACAGGAGCCTGAAGTTAGGGAAGGTAGCCCCGGAAGGAGAATTCAAGTGTTCCATCGAAAAGTGAACCATCTCATGTGAGAATAATGGGGCAGGGCTGCTCGAAGGACATGCGAGTCGCAAGCCACCACTCGCGTTTTCCCTATCTAATACTGTATCCCTTCTGCCATAGAAACGCCCCTGCGCCGGAAAGACTGAGCACTGCCCAAGGAAGATCCAGTTCAATGACAGACCACACCCAGAGACAACCGATTGGCGGTGCCTGCTTCATGACGGCCATATAACCGAATGCGTTGGTGATATGAATCAGGTAGCAACCAGTAAATATGCTCGTTGTAAAGAATATGGCTTGCCGGAGGGCCAATTGGTACCGGGGGGCAGCCCGGGAACCAAGCCAGGGTTCGCGGCATGGGGATGAAGGACGTAGATGAGCAGGCCGAAGACTAGAGAGCAATTGAGATTGTGTTAGCATTGTGACTCAGGGCTAAACGAGGTAGCATCACAACGACGGACAACCTTACCTAGCAACGCTTGGCCAAACCTCATCCAAACCTTGGGCCATACTATGCTGTCGACTGAATATTGATTCTGGACGAGGACGTCGAGGGTGAAGTGCAGCATAGACAGGCTCACAGACCACAGCACCGTTTCGAATGCACGCTCAACAGTGGGCGGCAACCCAGCTTCCTCGTCATCATCTTCCTCTTTGGGTGGGCGCGGGATGGGAACCGGGGCAGCCCTTTTCTCGATTTCGTCCTCCCGTTTCTTTGCCTGGTCGAACAGCCCTCTTTCCTCGGCGAGCTGCAGCAACGTCTTCTCCGACGGACCCGACCGATCGGGCTGTTTCAGTTTGAGATTGGACGGTGATCGTTCTCTGCGTCTTCTTGCCATTGTGGTGAGCTCGGGTAGCCACGGGATTATTGAGAATATCAGTTAAGGAAACCGGACGAAAAGGCGCGACGGGAGGCACACGGTAATTGAGAAGCCGCGATTTGCGAAACAGGGGTCTGACGCGAGTGCCGCGAGTTAGTGGCCACCCCTGTCATTGCTCCTGTGGGAGCACATGTCTGTACTGATTGATGTACGTACGAATATAGACATCCATACACAGTACATACGCAGTACTGACACGATCAATTATGGAGGGCATTGACTTCCATACGAGACGTCTGAAAATGTCTAACCGGAGCTTGCGCGTTCGCATCGAGCTATGTACACGTGCCTGCCCGCGCGCGTGGGTGCTGGACTGTATCTGGGCTATTTTACCTCGGAAGGAACGTGACCCGGCAGATCGACTTTTGTTTGCAAAACCGGGCCTCGACACTTCCATCATCATACCCCACCTCGAGGTCAGGGGGCTTTCCAAGGGCCCCTCTCCCCACATGCGACAGACCTCTCACCGCCTCTCACAGTTGCATGAGCAGCAGCCACTAAACTCAGTTCTGCTCTTCTACATAAAACCCCCGAGCTTCTGGCTCTTTGAACTCAAAGCACTTGTCACAGGTCCGGTTGGCTGCACTTTACTCCACTCGCGTGCCCCTCTCTTCCCAGCGCTGCAGAGCGCCGAGCTCTTGGGGCGCGTTCCTTCTACGCTTACTGCCGATATCCATTTGCGACGCGACTTGTAAAGCCGTATCGATTGGCCAACTGATTCAACATTCTCGCCAATCTGCTTGGGTAGGGGCACGATGGACTGGCCCGTGACTGTTGGCGTGCTAGCCGTCGTGCTCCCGTCACTGTACGTCTACACCACTTCGGTGGTCTCGGAGCGCTTCCCAGCCGTACGCAACAAACGCGTTTGCCTTCTGATTGCGCACCCCGATGACGAGGCCATGTTCTTCTCGCCTACCGTCATGGCGCTCGCCAAGCCGGAGACGGGGAACCACGTCAAGATCCTCTGTCTGAGCAGCGGTATGCGCCCACCCCTTTCCCACCCCCTTATGCCACCGCCACTGACGAGAACCATCTCATGGTAGGCAATGCGGACGGCCTCGGCGAGACACGAAAGCGAGAACTCGCCAAGTCCGGCCTGATCCTCGGGCTGCGCTCAGCAGACGCGATGTGTTTGTCGTTGACAAGCCTGAATTCCCCGACAGCATGACGGCAAAGTGGGACAGCGGCGACATCTCGGCCCTGCTTTGCTCGGCCTTCGCGCCCAACCTCGCCCGGATGCGAAACAGCGAGACGGCCCCAGCCGCCGCCATCGACGTGCTGGTAACCTTCGACGCCGGCGGTGTATCCGGCCACCCAAACCACATCTCCTTGTACCACGGGGCCAAGACTTTTATCGCGGAGTTGGTCGCCGGCAAGCCCGGCTGGCAGCCGCCCGTCGATCTCTACACCCTCAAGACGGTGTCCCTGGGACGGAAATACATTGGATTTCTGGACGTGCTGACCACACTCGCCAGCTGGGCTATCGGCGCCGACAAGAAAGACAAGAAGCACCCTGGCGGCTTGGTTTTCCTCAGTAGCCTGGCGGGATACGGCAGCATCACAACTGCGTGGAGAGCCATGGTTTCAGCACACAAGAGCCAGATGGTCTGGTTTCGGTACGGCTGGATCTCCCTGAGCAGGTATATGTTTATCAACGACCTAAGATTGGAGAAGGTCAAAGGTCGGTGATGAAGACCAGGGCCAAAGAACCGTTGTCGTGCCCCTCATTCGTGTACCCAAGGTGGTTTCGCTTCGTTAGGCATCAGAACACGTAGTAAAGTCTTACGCTGACCCCAAATGCACAACTCCGCTCCATTATGGTATCGATATAATTCGTACAAGTAGAAATCCTTGCTCTCATATTCATACAATCCGCGTTGTACGTGGGCGCGAAAGCGTGTGCGTCGAGAGAGGAAAGCGTCTGGTTTTTGGGTACGTATACGGTATACGGAATGCCTTTTGCCAGGCCAGGTGGGGCTGTGTCGCGCTTCCTTGGTGTTCCTGGGCACCTGCCTCACTGCTCCATTGGGCAGGCGGGGACATGGGGCACAATCTGCCTGAGCTCTCCCTCCTCCCACCATGCTTGTGCCTTCAGCGGCCTGTGCCCCCCCGTTACTGGAAAACCACAAGCCCACCATCCCTCCACGACCGCCCTTTGACCGCGCGCATTGCCCAATCTTTGAAGCAGACCACGACAGCGCCCAAAACAGCAATACGCATCAAGACTATAAAACTTTACGATTTACTGCATCCCGCCATGGCTGAAGTTAGAGACGAAGGCAGCGCGGTGTCGGAGCCCCTCGACCTTGTGCGCCTCTTGCTCGATGAAGTGGTTTGCGTGAAGCTCAGAGGGGACCGAGAGCTCAAGGGCCGCCTTCATGTGAGCAATAAATTTGCCCCACCTTTTTCTCCCAACCCTGGCGCAAGCTCCGACTAACATCCACCCCCTTTACCTCTTAGGCTTATGACAGTCATTGCAACCTCGTGCTCGGTGATGTGGAGGAGACCATCTACGTTGTCGATGAGGAAGACGAAGAGGATGTCAAGGTAAGCTGGGTCGTTGCCATATTTATATCCCGATTCGGAGTCCTGACCGCCGTTACTCACACATCCTGCTGCAGACCGTGAGCAAGAAATCTGAGATGCTCTTTGTAAGAGGTTCGTCATATGAAGTCACGCCCATAACATAAAAACCACCTCGCCCGACTAACAACATGACCAGGAGACAGCGTCGTCCTCATATCTCCTCAAGCACGGTCATTCTGATGCGCTTGAGGTTCTCCTCCTATTATACGCAATCACCCTCGCAGTTGTGGCGAAGGCTCATTCAAGACTCAGTCCGCACTCTTCGGTGGCGTGGGTGGCGAGCATGACGAGAAACGGTTGCTGTATGGCAGAACGATAACCGGCGACCTGGACTGGCTCCGGACGCAAGCCAAGCAGGAGAGCAAACATAACATATGCCCATCTGTGTGGTGGCTGCTCTTGATTAACCATCGCCACGGCATCTTCTGTCGGCGCCACGACAAACATTCAAGACAGGTCCCATAGCAGTTATAGTAAACGAACCCGTATCGGGGGTTCGCTGTTATCATATTTCGGGTTTCCATAGCACCATAGTCGCTGTCTTGCAGGACAAACAAAGTAGGGTCCAACCTAAACAGAGATCCCACAAAAACGCCGCCCGCTGCATACGAACCGTTTGGCGGTTAGACCATACCCGGCCGCCGAAATACATTATGCTCTAATAACCAATTTGCCGTGATAATCAATACTCCGAAACTTGTCCAACAAGGTGAGGGGCCGAGCTCCGACGCACGCCGCATTGGTCATATCTCACTCGGCCTTGACGCCAGGGGCGGGCTTAACATCCTCCACCCCCTCAGCGTCGAGCTTAGGGCCCTGTTGCCCATCGCTAACACCACCCTCCGGTTGTTTCGGCATGAGCGGCTTGGAAGGGTCATATCCGACGCTCTTAACAATCCCAAGACCTTTCGTTCTCCCCTCTCGGAAGAGGAGCCGGTCGCCGGGCGCCAGGTACTCGGGCCGCTGCACGAACTGGAAGGCGACTGTAGCCCGGTCTCCAGTCCGGATGAAGGGACGGTCAACATCGATGATGGCGCAGGTCTGGGAAACCGGCCCGACGTGTAGCATGGCCTGGTATTTGGTCTTGATGGTCGTTGCGTGTGACAGGATAAGCACTGGGGGCAATTAGCATGCAACATGGTACGCAATCGGGAAGCTGACAGAAATACCTTCGGCCACAAACTCGCGATACACCTTGGGGGGGGCTCCGTCCGATTTAGATAGCACCACCATCCCCTTACGCACGTCTTTCCTTCGAATCCTCCGCAAAGCAAACGAGGCGGACTGGCCGGCTGATGCGGCAGGCACGCCTATCCTTTTCCTCTCAATGGAGCGAATCGAGGTCTGCGCGAAGCGTCCCAATGAGTCTGGCCCGATTTGGACGTCATCTCCAGCATGTATCACGCCAGACTTGACGATCCCAGAGACTACTGTCCCGACATGGGGGACGCTGAAAGTGTCGTTGATATGGAACTCGAAAGCGGCGTCGGCATCGTAGCGGCCGTGGTGCGGGAGGATGTTGAGAAACGAGCGGACCAAATCGAGGTTCTCACCCGTCACGTTTGACACTTGGAAGATGGGGCAGATCCGCTGGCTCACAAACTGAGTAGCCGTGTTGATGCACTCTTCGTGGTTCTTGATGAAGATGGGTATCTTCCTTGCCCCAGGGCTCTTCAAGATTCTCGTTATCTGAGTGATGGTCTGCTCCAGAATCTGAGGAGGGCAGATGTCGATTTTTGTGATAACCACCATAACTGGCACGTTCAGGGCAAGTGCAATGCCTAGGTGCTCTTTACTCATGCCGATGAGGCCGTTGTTGGCCGCAACCATAAGCAGACAATAATTCGGGCTGCTCGACAGAAGCCCAAACACCGTAGTACGCAGGTAGCGTTCGTGGCCCGCCAAGTCGGTGAAAGTGATGACTTTTGCGCTGCGCTTCCCGATCTCCTCCCATGAAAGCTTGCGTCCCGGGGTGTCCGAGACCACCACCTGGCCAGCCGTGTCGAACCCCATAATCTCCATACCGACAGACGAAGTCCGCCCCGTCTCAACCTCGTGCTTGTGTCGGAAAAGGTTAACTCGCGCCTTACCCCTGCCGTCATCCAGGTCGCCCTTGACGAGAACACCAAGCATAGAGCTTTTGCCGGCGTCAACATTCCCAACAACAGCTATCCTCGTCTCAATGACCTCCTCAACTGTATCCGGTGCCTGGCGAATCATGACTTTCCCACTGCAGTCCCCATCCTTAGTCGGCGCCCCGTCGAGATCGCCACCCACATTTTTCGTCAATAATAGCTGAGTGTTGGCTCCCAACTTCTTGGCCGCTGCCGTTAACTGTCCGTACGCCGTGTCCCACTCATCACGGGATAATTTCATTCCTTCGCCATTATTTTCGAAACCAACGTCGAAAACGGTCTCGCCATGGCCCTCCAATAACCGTTCTTTCACGACATCAGCCAGTCTTTGGAGGGCCTCGGCGTCGGCACTGGGGGAAAGCAGGAGCTCTCGTAACCTCACACGGGGGGTGGGGTCAGAAAGATCGAGGCTGCTGAGAATGTCATCCAGCTCCTCATGGTGCTCGACCTCGCCTTGGCCACTGTCCGTTACAGCCGCCGCCGTTGCTTGCGCCTGTCTGGAGCTTGGGTAGCGGAGCGCCTGCTGCTTCTCGACGTACTCGGCAAAGTCGCTTAACGCAGCCTCGCCTTTCCGCCTCTCGTGCGGTAGTTGTTTTGCGGGTTTGCTGGTCATTGTCGCATTCGTCTGGGCTGGCCCCGGGGAGGAGCAAAACTTTGAGGAAGATCGAAGCAAACGATGACTTCACTGGACTATGGGCGATTCAAGTTGGCCCGGGCAGCTGTGCGTCCATGTAAGACTGGATGGTGTCTTTGGGAAATGATGCTTGCAAGGGAATAATGGAAAAATGAAAGAAGGCACTCTTAAGCCCAGTCTAGGTGCTTTATAGGATCTTGGTGATTTAATTCACCGGCTGAGTCGAACGTCTCTAGAGTCATCGGCCAGATCCCAGGCGACCCTGCTTATCGATAAATGCCGCCTTGGTGCGCCAGGATATGCCCCACAAGGCGAGAGACCCCACGTTCTGACCCCGCAAAACCAGGCAAATCAAACCTGGCATTTCTTCGAGGTTGCGCAGGGATGGATGCGACACTTGCCTGGTTTGCCATCGCTCGACACTGATGAGTTGCTCAGATTGTGGGAGAAGGGGGCTATTCCATCGACAAACGATTAAAATTACTCCCAATTACAACTCCGTAGTTCTGCCCGGGCAGTATTAAACGAAGTACATGTAACCCCATTCAACATATAACGCCGCTTTCCTGTGCCCAAATCAATTTTTTCCAACCTTCCATCCAAGACAACATGAGAAATTGAAGAACAGATATTCAAGGGTATCTTCGCGCAGCCTGGAAGCCAAACTCCTCAACGACCAACCCGCTTTTCCGCAGTGCCACCATTGCAAGCACCCTGTTTTTTTTCTCCATACGCGCGCCATGCCACTTGCCGAACCGCCAACTGCCAGTGACTCGTCCCCGCGCGCCTGCCGGGAGCTGCCCTCTACACACCCCCGGCGCCTTCTCCGAGACCGCTAGAAGTAGCCGTGTCGGTGGAACTGCGTGATAGCCCGCCCCCGTGGGCACCGTCGAGTGGCGCCATCAACTCCGCGATCGAATGTTCGGTAAAGGAAATAGTCGCCTGAGAATAGGCGGGCGGGCTGGGAGGCACGTCTTGATAAATGGGGGGCGCCTCGTTATCCCAGCTAATCCCGATCCCTGCCCGTTCTGTGAGGACGGTGCCAAAGTGCATCCGTAAGATGCGCCCGACGCCCGTGTGTGTCACAAGGGATGGTCTGTTGACAGGGGCCCATTCCTGTGAGACCACCATCTCGACGACCAGCTGATGAGTCACCTCGGTTCCATCACGACTCTTGCTGTCACATGCGTATTTGGCATTTTTTGCCAAGCTGTAATCAAGCTCGAGCTCGACAAGGCTGTCTGTTGCATTTGTGTAGTTGCTCTTCCACCCCGAGAAGAGTGTCTTCTCTCCAATGATGCGGCTCTCCGAGCGAATGACGCCTTTCTTGCTCTGCTGTTCCTCTGGGGCCTCTCCCAACCTCGGGCTGTGCCGCTCGCAGGCTGGCGCAATCGTCTTCGTCGTCTCCTCTAGCTTCCACGTGAGCTTTTTCAACTTCCAATGTTCGACCGTGTTGACCTTCGTGTTTAGTTTTGCGATGCCGTCGAGGCGGAGCGCTAGAGTGTAGCTGCCGATCGGGTGGATCACATGAGGATAGTACGCGCTGGCCTTGATATTTGTCGGAGGAAAAACACGGACAGAGTGGTGCGGTGTCTCAGAGGTCGGGAGGCTGCGTCTGACGTCGACGGTCTTTTCGAACTTGATGGGCGCCAGTGCGCTGAGATCCGCTCTGGGAACAGCCTCGGCCTTGAACTCATACGAAATTGAGACTAGCGGGCCTTCCATGCTGGACGGGAGATGTCCTTGCAGCAACACAGAGAAGGGGAACGAATGCTCGCCTATGATTGTTGTTGTGAGTCTCAAAGCTCACCGGGTAATCGAGCGTCAGACATACCTTTAGCCATGACCAGCGGATGTTGAAGTAACTCCCACCGCTTCAACTCCGTACGCTGCGTTGTACAGTCTATACAGTGGTTCGCAAACGGCCTCTTCTGGGTAACGCGGATACTGAGGGTGGCATCCAGCGACGCAACTTCCAGGCCCTCTTCCTTGACATTCAGGAACAACTGGCCCGAGAGTAGCGCACCGCTGCTGGTTTGGTGGTCGCCATACATGACGAGAGGTGGCGACTCGAGTTTCCAATTGAGGGTCGCGGGCGAAGAGCTGGGTGTCTCCTTGCTTGAACGGCCGAAGTGCATACCGGGAAACGAGATTCGGTGGTGCTGGTGGTGTTCCTCACGTTCTTTGTGTGAACCCAATGAAAAGCTGCTTGCCCGCGAATCGGCCATCTTGACACGCGGGGAATACGGCGGCACGGGAGGGCTATCCGAGTTACCCCCACCGACTAACGCCGAGGATGCCCGTCCGGAGCTCGTAGAGCCCTTGCCTGCTCTGTTCGGGGAGTATCGTCTCCGTCGGGCACCTGAGGTTTGCTTTTTGGACAAACTTGAAACTTGGGCTTCGATTGAATGTGTCGACGACCGGAAGAAGTCCACAACTCGGTGCGGCATCTTGTCTCGACTGGACGTCCCTTGCCGGTGGTGGCGGGGAAATAGCGGGCTAGGACTGATCGGATTGCCTGACCGCGCCACAATGATGCAGTGCAAAATGTCCGGGTCGCTCTTGTGGGGAACGAACTCAACGCTCCCAAGACCACAAACCCATCATTTACAGTTCAGCGGCGTTTGCGGTTGTCGTTAGGCCCAAGAAACGGTCGTGGTCTGAGGTACGGGCTATAATCAATGTAGGTCTGGTAAATTCCAAAAAAAATGTACTGAATGGCCAGATTATATGAAAGACAAAGCAACTTGAAGTGCTTGGACCCTCTGATATCTGAGAGCTGTGATGGGGTTGTGGTGGACTGGGCTGCTGTACGAAAAAGCGGATTGGACGTGTTGAATATGGACAGGGAACTGAGATGGACGCTGCAATGTAAGTTGCAAAGCAAAACTGCAAATATATTTCACTGAGCAAGCACGCAAAGTTTGGGTTTCCATCAAGTAATTATATGTCAAGAGGCCGGCTCGCGGCCGGGAGCATGCCACAGCATGCTCCAAGGACCCACCTGAAGCCCCGCCACAAGAACTTGCTGCGTGAAAGCGCACTGTATGTCTAGGATGGAAAGCCACGAGGGTCTCCCTCTCCCGACGCCCCCTGGCAAACACCAGGCTGGCATCCGGGCACCGGATCAGTAACATTTGTCCCATAGTTCGACACGGTCAATGAGACTTGCTTTTCGAATTAAGCCACATTCGTTCCGGGTTTGGTTTGACAGGCAGGTACGTACCTTCGGCTCAAGACAGTATGAACGGAATATATACACACCAACATTCAACGATGTATATCAAGTGAAACTGCCCTGAATGTTTTACTGCAGACAATTCGCTGTCAATTAGTTACAGACAGTTTGTCAAGTGTTGCCCAAGGCCTAGATCCATCATTGACCCACAGCAAAGCTCAGCAAGGTACCGATCCATCGGGCGCCAAGCTCTTGTGAGGTCACAAGGCACATGGTCCCCGTGGCGCCTGGAACACTCTCTGCAGCCAACTTTTTCAAGCCAGGTCACCTGGTGGGGGAAAAGAAGGAAACGAGGAGACGGGCGGGAAAATTTTCCTTGGATGACTCCTTAGTGCAGTGGCATTCGCGGGACTGTTAATCCGAAACGAGGTTCGCGTCTTCGCCCCGAATGTGAGATGGCGAGGTTAAGAGTGAGAGGTTCGGTTTCCACAGCCCGAATGGATCGCAACATCTGCGGTTATGTCTCGGCATGAGGAACCGACAGCCCTATGGTCTTCGTCAGTCCTTCCTTGTTGTGAAAGAGGGCCGTGCTTCGAGTTGTATGTCGCAGTCCATACTTCGTACGCCAAAGCTATCCATGATAACTTCAAGCTGCCACAATGGTACCAAGGGCTGGATATCCCTTCGTCTCGTGACGTAGAGCGCCCTCACGTACTCCCTCGGAGATGGTGTTTTCTCGGGCTCAGACCGTTCTGCAAGGCCTCATGTGCCCGACTCTTCCTTTTAACTACCCTGTCATTGCCTTGATTGGCTGACCG
The DNA here is from genome assembly GCA_039881045.1 of Chaetomium olivaceum. Classification (NCBI taxonomy): domain Eukaryota; kingdom Fungi; phylum Ascomycota; class Sordariomycetes; order Sordariales; family Chaetomiaceae; genus Chaetomium; species Chaetomium olivaceum. The sequence goes on along the minus strand of JAYWVB010000080.1, from coordinate 49,096 downwards.
CCCTGCGAACAATTCGCGAATACCAGGTGTTCTTGCCCCTCGACCAAGGTAACCTGTTTTTGTCTTGGCCCACCTTCGTTCACCCAAATAAACCAGGCGTCTCGCATACACTCCCAGGGAGGTGACAGACTTTCTGCCGTGCGGACCCGGCCGCTTCGTTCAAACCTCGCCGATCTCGGGTGAGCTCCCGGGCCGAGTTTGATACAGGACACACCCACCGTGACCCGGCCCGAGACTGGGAAGAAAGTCTCTGAAGAAAACTCCAAGCACACCGATACATGGCCTGCAAAAGACAATTTCTTCGTCCCAGAGTTCCTGCCGAATCCCCGGTTCCATCCAAGGGCATTCCTCAGAATGCAACGAAAAGAAACGAATCATTGTCGTTAAATCTGTCGAATGGACAGACTGTGTAGGAGTGCAAACAGCCCGCAAACTGGTGGAGTCCAGCCCCGATCCGCGAGTTATTTCCGTGACATCGGACCTGAAGTGGAGGGACCTCGGAGCAAAATCTTCGTTTCAGAGCGGGAAAAACTTTCATGGCCGGCTAGGGACGGCTCTAAAGTTGTTCGCTCAGCCCTGCCGACTGTGAATCTCTCATAGGAGCTGGCTCTGACGAGCTTGCTGGGTCCGAGTTTGCTTTCGCACTCTTTCTTGGTGGAGAAACCAACGCGTTGCTGTCAGCGAGTGGATTCGTCAAAATCTGAGTTTTGACAAATGCTCTTGTACGCGCCACAAGCTCGAACGGTATTGGGCGGCAGCCATCCAAGACCGCGAGTGTATGCAAAAGGATCAAACCAGTGACAGCCGCTTGAAAAATGTTGTGAAACGGCGGGTCTTTTTTAAATTTGGTGCCGCTTTAAGGATTTCCAAAGTCCCCAGGGAAGTTTCCAGCTACTTTTGACTTTGAAAGGATCAAAATTGGCCTTCTCTAAACGCTGGAGGTAGTCGCCAGCTGCGACCGCCTCTAGCAACACACTGAACCCGCGCTGGATGTCCAACTTCGTGTCCTCGCCGCCATGTACCGTACCGGAGTGTGCATGCTCTGGCTCCTCTTGGTGCTCATAGTCATGCCCAGGTTCATGTCCAGCTTGCAAGTTCTTGAGCATTTCGCGTGCCGTGATCAGGTGGTCATTGGCTCGAGTAGCAACCTGGAAGACGGCATCCTGTAAGCCTTCGGCGTTTGGCCCACGGCGGAAAACATCCTCCTCCTTTAGGCCCACCTCGGCCATGACATCAAGCGGGATTAGTAACGCGGGGCTCCTAGTGCTACCAACACTGGAACCGGACGGGCCTTGAATGGGCTGCGAAGGTGCGGCGAGGACTGGAATACCACGCAGTGACGCGGAGATGCCATATGCCTTGCCGATGTGGCTCGCCAAGTGATCCATGTGCACCGACTGTAAGGGCATCGCCGCGAGCGTCATGTACATAAGTGTGGCATATGTATTCTCGGCGTAGTCTTCCAAAGATGTCAAGTTGGCAAAAGGCTTGTTCTCCATATGCCTCTCCCGCGTGTTAATCAGCCGCAGAAGCCAGAACTTGAGCGAGCTTGCACTGTTAGCCCCCGTTCGTGCTGTGAGGCTCGTAATGGCGTTGTGCAATAAGATCGAGATGGGCTCCCGTGGTGGGTTGCCAGCGAAGGTACTATTGACGGAGTCTCGCCAGAACTGCATCCGGAAGCGGCCTATGGTTGGATTTGACACCGTTTCCGGCAAGCGGGCGAGCTCGAGGTTCAGTGTCCGGAGGGCGTCATACGCATCTTGAGCCGAGCGAGGGATAAAATGCCGAATGAGATATGCCTCATAGTCGCCATGTCTAAAATTGTTAGTTAATATTCAGCCTGAAAAAGAAGAACGGTGAAGGGAGAGACCTGAGCTGGTTCAGGCAGTATCTGCGTGCTTGGGCCACGTCGGATGCTGCTGTACCCGTCGCGAGACCACGGTGAAACTGACGAGCCTTGCGAGGTGCCTGCTTAAGGCCGTTTCCAACGGCTTGAATTGAATACATGAGAGGTGAGCTTCTAGCGTGATAAACCCATCTTCACTCGCCGCCCGAATGTTGGAAAGGTTGATACGCACTGGCAATATCAATAACCTGTGGCGAGCGAGAATGTTGCATGCATGCATGTAATGCCAATCAGAGGACTGCTCGAATTTGTGGGTCCAACCAAAGCTCAAAATTCACTGCTCGTCGCGCGGTCACCTGATGAGCGCGACACGGAATTTCGCGCTCTCTTACAGTCGCGTCTCCCGAAACCAGCATCGACGTCGGCTTTGGTAGCGGCGCTCTCATCCTCATGTGCCGCCTTGCCTGATGACGCCTGGATTTCAATGCAATGGACTTCCCCGGCTCTGATGAGCCACCCATCAAAAGGCGGCGCTTTTTTGCAGATACGGCGGATGGTGAAACCGCCCAGAAGCCCGATACCGCCCCGTCTTGCGATATCTTGTCGCCATCCAACGCAACCACGAAACCACAAACTGTCGATGCCGATTCCTTGCCGAAACCCGTCCTCAATTTCTCTTTGAACCCGCCGTTTTCTACAAAGTCTTCTCTCCCACAACATGTCGAAGCAACCACCGGTCCGACTCCTGCCCCGCCAAATTGGGAAGGTTCGTGCAATGGTAACCTAGGTCCAGATGCCTTCGACCAAAGCACATTTGAGGCCTTTGTGGGCGAGAATGTCAAGCCCGAGGTGGTGGCTCTACTTCGGGAGAGTTGCGGTAGCGACTTAGAGCGGGCCATCAACATATACCTCGACGGCACTTGGAAAACCTTGAAACGACAAACGCCGGTTCCAACTCCTACGCGTCCTTCCATTCTGTCTGTGGCACGCCGCAGGCATGGGGATTCAAGCCCTCAGCCTCTTCAGCCTCCTCAGCCTTCCGCCGTGCAATCGATGCCCGAATCAAGATATATTGGCGCATTTGGTGTCGAAGGGTGGACAACTCGGAGCGGGAGTAATCTCTTAAAACACGGTGATATCGTCAAAATTGAGCGCCAAAAGATCCAAATCCCCAAAGCAACATTGCACAAAGGACAGCTCAAGCCTGGGCCGGCTCAACCAACATATCGCGTCAGTTCAGCGGCAGCCAAGAGGGTTGACGTGATCGTTCGCTTTACCGACAGTACTGGCAGGGAAATTGGGCGTCTCGCAAAGGATACGGCAAACTGGGTGTCGACATTGATGGATCAAGAAATATGCGCTTTTGAGGGGACTTGCGTTTACGCGCCCGAGAGATTGCGCACCAATGACACTGTCTTTCTGCAGCTTCGCTGTTCGCTGCTGAGGTCGGCCTTCTGCCGGGAATTCCAGGTCGCCGATAACAGGACAACAGGCCGGTTTGAGGAAACCGAGACTTCGAGGAAAAGGACTTGCGGTTGAGACAAGTGGCACTTGTTAGGCTTTTCCAAGAGATCAATCTTCTTCCGACGAGAGGGAACGCCGCGGCGGCACGAAATCAACGGCAAGGGCTACTGGATGCCGCAGAAATGGCCGAGAACAAGGAAAAGGATAAACCGAAGGCCCAAGGCCAGGACAGTACTGCTGCGTCTTCTCCTTCGGATGACAACGAAGATGGCGAGGAGCTTGAACAAGACCAGCTTGACGCCCTCTACAAAAAGGCACAATCATTTGACTTTAGCACCCCCGAAGCAGAACCTGCTGATACCTTTCGCCTAACCCTTCGCCCATATCAAAAACAATCACTACATTGGATGATGGCGAAGGAAAAGAACGTCCAGCGCGAAGAGCGCGAAACATCCATGCACCCCTTGTGGGAGGAGTACGGTTGGCCCACAAAAGACCATGATGACAAGGAGCTTCCAAACGTTGCCGGCCAGTCTGCCTTCTACGTCAACCCATACTCTGGAGAGCTGTCTTTGCACTTTCCACGACAAGGGCAACACTGCCTCGGTGGGATTCTGGCTGATGAGATGGGGTTAGGCAAGACGATCCAGATGCTCAGTCTCATACACACACACAAGTCGGATGCTGCGATCGCCGCTCGCCAATGTAATCGACCGGTATCATCGGTCAATCAGCTCCCACGTCTCCCTTCCGTGCAAGCACGCGAGACTGTCTCGGACGCCCCATGCACGACCCTGGTCGTTGCGCCCATGTCACTTCTTGCGCAATGGCAGAGCGAGGCAGATAATGCCTCCAGAGAGGGCACCCTGAGATCCATGCTGTACTATGGGAATGAGAAGAACGCCGATTTGCTGGCGCTTTGCTGCGAGGCCAACGCTTCAAACGCCCCGGACGTGATCATCACCAGCTATGGTGTGATACTCTCTGAATTCACTCAGATGGCAACCAAACCTGGCGGCAGGGCCGGCAGTCGTGGTCTCTTCTCGCTGAACTTTTTCCGTGTTATCCTGGATGAAGGTCACAGTATCAAGAACCGCCAATCAAAAACGGCCAGAGCTTGCTATGAGATCGCCGCAACGCACCGATGGGTGCTGACGGGGACACCCATTGTCAACAAGCTCGAGGATCTCTTCAGTCTCGTTAAATTCCTCAAGGTCGAGCCGTGGAACAACTTTTCCTTCTGGCGGACATTCATCACAGTACCGTTCGAGTCCAAAAATTACATGCGGGCGTTGGATGTTGTGCAGACGGTCCTAGAGCCGCTCGTCATGAGAAGGACAAAGGACATGAAAACGCCGGACGGAAAGGCCTTGGTGGCTCTCCCGCCCAAGCAGATCGAGATTTTAGACATTGAGCTCTCTAAGGCCGAGCGTGATGTTTACGACTACATCTTCACCAAAGCAAAGCGTACATTTTTAGCCAATGTCGAGGCCGGCACTGTCATGAAAGCCTTCACCAGCATTTTTGCCCAGATTCTTCGACTTCGCCAATCGTGCTGCCACCCCGTCCTTGTCCGCAATCAAGAGATCGTTGCGGAGGAGGAGGAAGCCGGTGCTGCCGCAGATGCCGCAGCCGGACTTGCAGACGACATGGACCTTCATTCTCTCATAGAGCGTTTCACGGCCACAACGGACGATACGGCTGACACTAACGCCTTCGGTGCTCATGTCCTCGGTCAAATTCGAGACGAGGCTGTCAACGAATGTCCCATTTGTGCCGAGGAGCCGATGGTTGACCAGACCGTGACCGGGTGCTGGCACTCCGCTTGCAAAAATTGTCTGTTAGACTATATCAAACACCAGTCCGACCACCATGAGGTTCCCCGTTGCTTCCATTGTCGCGAGATCATCAACTCGCGCGATCTGTTCGAAGTTGTCCGACATGACGATGAGATAGATGCTGCCGGGATCGGCCAAGGGCCGCGCATCACTCTCCAACGGCTTGGAGTCGGCAACTCCTCCGCAAAGATTGTTGCGCTAATCAATCAACTTCGTGAACTCCGCAAGGAAAACTCGACCATCAAATCGGTCGTGTTCAGTCAGTTCACCTCTTTTCTCTCCCTCCTTGAACCGGCTCTTGCGCGGGCCAACATGCATTTTGTCAGGCTTGATGGGTCCATGGCCCAGAAGGCGCGCGCTGCCGTCCTTGATGAGTTCAAAGAATCCAAGAAGTTTACGGTCCTCCTCCTCAGCCTCAAAGCTGGGGGGGTTGGGCTCAACCTAACGAGTGCCAAGAGGGTGTACATGATGGACCCCTGGTGGAGTTTTGCTATTGAGGCACAGGCTATCGACCGAGTACATCGGATGGGCCAGGAGGATGAGGTAAAGGTCTACCGGTTCATTGTAAAAGACAGTGTGGAGCAAAGAATGCTCAGAGTACAAGACCGGAAGAAGTTCATGTACGTCCCTTTCACCCAGTTCGAATATTGTCAAATAATCCGCTAACGGTATTCTGCAGTGCGACATCACTTGGTATGATGTCCGACGAGGATAAAAGGATGCAGCGGATTGAGGATATTCGAGAACTCCTTAGTTTAAATATACAAATATCTGACTGTGTGCTATGTCGCTTCGTATGCCATATAGCAAAGGTGAAACGACGCGGCATGTTCACCACAACGCTACCGTAGGCAAGATCATACATGATAATGTAGTCGAAACCATGGCATCCAGTCGCTCCTCTAAGGGCTCTATAGACAAACCGGAGTAAATGAAACGAAGCGTTCTGTCTTGGCTCCCTCGATGGATTTATGCATCTCAAAAAGTAATTCTTATTATGTCACGGATATGCCAACAAGTGGGACCCGGGGCGCGGGACGCCCCGAGCCAGTCGCTCAGTCGAGCCAATGAAGGTCGTGGGAGGGTGATCAGTGAGCTCAGTTGCCAAGCAAGCTGAGCACACTGAGCACCGCGGCCCAACCACCAATCAGGATGGCTGAGCCAGTCTGAGTGATCAGTGTGATCAGTGTCTGAAGGAACTGAGCACACTGAGCACCCAGGAATTAGATAGTATATAGTCACTCGTTCTGGAGAGCTCTAGGAGTTCTCCAGTTAGCAATCACAACTACAGTTCGCTACAAGCTCGAGAGCCTACTGTTGAGACAAGTCTTTGTTGTGCACCTTTTGGCTGCACCGAACCTAGTACCTTTGCAAGACACCTTCAATCAGACTGAACCCTAACAGGACAAGGTCCAGGAGAGGTTCGTCACAGTTGTATAGGGCAGCCTAGCCGATATAGGGGTTCCGTTTGATCAGGATCCGGATATATTTCAGCTGTTGAGGGCTAAGCTTTAATGGCCGGCCACTATAAGGGAGGGATTCGACTAATCCGTAGAGTTTGAAGTGGTTGCAAGTCCGGGTGATGGTTAAGGGCGAATAGTTGAAATTCTCGGCCAGGGCTTTGCGCGTAACCCCGGCCATTCGCGCTATAATAATTGAAGCCCTCTCTTTAGTAGTAAGCTCCCGGTGGTTACTATATATAGACCGGATATTGGCCGACAATTCCATCTCGAATACACGTATTTCGGCCTCAAATTGATAAAGTTGTAGTTGTTGGAAGAAAGTGGGTGTAAAATGGAAGACGCGTTGCGCGACGCGATTTTATGGATCAGGTGGGTCCAGGTATTAACACTTTCTCACACCGACTTTATTCAGAACTTTCCTACCCTAGAACTTCCTACCTACTAGAACCTTTCTACTAGTCTAAACCTTCTATAGTTATTCCTATTTAGATATATGTGACGAACCTCTCCTGGACCTCGTCCTGTTAGGGTTCAGTCTGATTGAAGGTGTCTTGCAAAGGTACTAGGTTCGGTGCAGCCAAAAGGTGCACAACAAAGACTTGTCTCAACAGTAGGCTCTCGAGCTTGTAGCGAACTGTAGTTGTGATTGCTAACTGGAGAACTCCTAGAGCTCTCCAGAACGAGTGACTATATACTATCTAAGTCTCCAGGTACCCCCGTACCTGGATCGAGGAATATTCTCACGAGTCTTCAATCCGTCTTGGATCATTAGATCGTCCCTCGATCCAATGATCCGTTCCTGATTGGTCCGCCCTGGATCGCGAATCCCCTTCACGATCCGGTTCCCATTGGAGGAGTCCCTGCCTTGCTGATTGGCGCGGCGCACTGCCAGCGTGCCCCGCCGGGTCGTCTGCATGCGACCATATCCGTGACACTATCCTTTTTCCCCCGCTCCTTCAGCTCCTCATTCAACCGTTCCTAATACGTTATTCTAGGTCGGTATACTATATATAGAGCTTACCCTCTATAGATTTCCACTTTTATTAGGCTACCGATATAACCCTAGGCTTTTCTTAGTACTCCGCCCCAGCTCCTAGCACTCGGGTTTTTCCGCTTCGAGTTATATAGTTTTTCCCGATTCGTTGTTTCGGTTAAAGGGGACCTAACCCCCTAACCCCTGAGACGACGGTTATTCCTCGGGAGTCCTTCAAGTTAGTATAACTATTCTCTAAATTGATTAAATTCGAAAAATGGGTAAGGGAGGCTAGATTTAAACCGATAGCCTTGTAGCTTCTAAGTATAATATACTCCAACTATACTACCTCTAGAAGCCTATTATTATACTAATAGATTACTAGTTAACGAGAGGGATAATAAACCAAATTAATAGTTAAGGGACCGGCACGCCTACGGGTATATCGGTGTAGAGAAATATTATTATTAATAATAGGCTTCTCTAATAATTGGATTTATATCCTTAGGTTTTATTATACCTATATTAAATCTATAACTTCTAGTTTAGTAGGCTAATACTAGTACGTTTGAAAGGTAGGTAACTAGTAGCTAGGGTAAAGGATAGGTTAAATATAGTATAGTAGTATTCTAGCTTTATACCAGTTAGTTTGGTTTAAATAGAATTCTATAATATTAATTTCCTTCTTTACTATATAGATTTTAAGGAAGACTAAATAAGTTTTATTCTAGTAAATTAGATATATAGTTTTACTTAGTTATCTCTAAGAGATATTAAAAATCTATTACTTACTATTAATTAGTATACATCTAGTTACTAATATATATAGTATTTTCTAATAAGTTTTCATTTACTAATTAGTATTATACCATTTACTTTACCTTACGATCTTCTAGTACCTAGACCTTTCACTAATATTAGAGAATAGATTTCTAGAAAAATCTAGTTATTCCAACATACTACTCTTGGGTATTAAGAGTTTCTAGTATTTTTACTTTTGTAATAACGTACTTGCATAACGAGTGGGCCACTTTTTCTTCTTCCTTTTGCAACCTCCCAACTTCATAACGCATTTCCTTCACAATACAAAATGCAACCTCTTCCAAAAGAGAGTCGTATAATCCTTGCGCTTGAAGCTCTTAAGAAAGACCCTAAACTTTCCGTACGGAAGGCTGCTACAATCTACGAGATTCCGCGAAGCTCGCTTCAACATCGACGCGCTGGAAAGCAACCACGACCCGAAATACCAGCCAACCTTCGAAAATTGACCGACTTCGAAGAACAAGTCCTTCTTGAGAGGGTACTCGACCTTGATGCGCGAGGATTTCAGCCCCAGCTCTCCGACCTTTGAGAAATGGCCGATCGCCTTTGGGCCGCACGCGGCGCGTCGCCCGTCGGACCCCGATGGGCAAACGGTTTCGTAAAGCGACATTCCAAGGTTACAACGCGTTTCCGACGCCGAATCGATTACAAGAGAGCCCAATGCGAAGGTCCCGACGTGGTAAACGCGTGGTTTCGGCTCGTACGCAACGTAATCGACAAATACGCGATCCAAGCGGGGGATATCTACAACTTCGACAAGACTGGGTTCCAGATGGGCATGCTTTCGAGTGCAAAGGTCGTGACGAGCTCCGAGCAACGTGGGCGGCCTCGCACAAAGCAGCCTGGTAATCGAGAGTGGGTTACGGTGATCCAAGCTGTATGTGCGGATGGCTGGGTCGTGCCGCCGTACTTTGTCGTCAAGGGGAAAAACCACCTCCTCCCTTGGTACCAGGACAGCCGGTTCCAGCCCGAATGGAGAGTCCACACAAGCGAAAATGGCTGGACAACAAATGAGATTGGCCTCGATTGGCTAAAACATTTCGACCAGGCTACCAAACGCCGTACGAGAGGGGTGTATCGACTGCTCATCCTTGACGGCCACGAAAGCCACCACTCGGTCGACTTCGAAGATTTCTGTAAGGCCAGACTTCTTCGACGCGTTTGTCGAGGCATTTCACGCTTCCTTCACAGCGAACAATATACGAGCGGGCTTTAGAGCAATTGGCTTTGTTCCTTTTGACCCTGAATTGGTAGTTTCTTGCCTCGACCCTAAGCCACTTACCCCATCTCCTCCAAACTCGCGTCCCGGAACAGCCTCGACTTGGGCCCTGAAGACCCCATCCAATGCGTACGACGCGACCAAGAGCTCCATCACTCTCAAGCGGAAGATCGAGAACCATCAAGGTAGCTCTCCGACTCACATTTTCGACATCATCGACTTGCAGGCCAAGAGCATCTCAAAATTGGCACATGAAATGGTGTTACTCCGAGCTGAGGCCCAGGAACTTCGTACAGCAAATGAGCGACTAAGCAAGCGCCGTAGGACAAAGAAAACCCGTCTGCAGGAAGGAGGATCACTTAGTTTACAAGAGGCAAAGGGTTTGATGGCTGACCGGGGACTTGGTGATAAGGACTGCGAGGAAACGTCTGGGAGTAGTGGTTGTATAACAGTGGGTGGGCCACGCATTCGGCTCTGCAGCAACTGCAAGAAAGCCCGGCCACAATGCGCGGACATGTCAAGTAGTTTGCGAGATGTCTGAAGACAGTGACTCCGAGTAGTTTCAATTGATTTGAGCTGTTGTGGCTGAATTGACTTACACAAAGTGGTTGAGGTCCGGGAAAAGTGGCCCACTCGCTATGGTGGGCCACTCGTTATGCAAATACGTTATCCTAGACTTTTTACTATAAAAGGTTAATTAATTTTTATCCTGTCCGGAGGACAATTTTCCTGTCAAACTCTAGGAAATTACTATGTAAAAATATCGAAAAACTGATAAGGAATTGCGGAGCCCTCTTATCCACAACTGCGGAGTGGTTAGTGAGAATTCCGCTCCACCTTTTGCCCAATTCGTCGCTCCCCTACTAAAGCCGACTGCATACGCTTCATGCCCAATCATAGCCAAGTCCTGCACCAAAGTCGCAGGTAACGCTTGTTTGTTGCCGCAAACATCGACGCGAAGTTTCATCTCGCGATCCTTCTACATCTCCTGCGTTGCGCACTTTTGTTCTCGTCCAGCTTGACTTCAGTATTTATCCGTTATGGACGGGTTTTACTGTCTTGATGGACGGCTGTGCGTCGGCGCTGACACAAAAGGTGTGTCATAGTTGTGGTGTCGAGAAGTCCCTTGACCAGTTTTATGATCGCCGTGGCAACAGTAGGGTTGTTGCAGATTGTCTTGCATGCCGCGACCGGCGAAGGGCATCTGTAAGTTGAATATTGGTGTGTTTATTCTACGTTATTCCCTATTACTAAATTGAAACAGGCAGCTGCATCATCAGCAGCTAGAATTTCGGTATTCAACGCGATCGGCCGTGGCGCGCCTTCTGCGCTTCCCCCGTCCCAGGCAGTACATCTTGTCCCGAGGCAAAACCTTACTCACCGGGTTCTTGCCAGCATGTACCACGAGGGCGGACGTGTCGATACAGATACGCCAGAGATGGCGGCTGGTCGTGCCCAGATTTCGGCGATCCAGCGACAGCATCGTGTCCAGCGCCGCCATGGTGAAGATCCATCTCAAACCCCCACCTTGAGTGGTTTGCTTCGCCAACATCAGCCGGCGGATGCTGAGGATGGCCTTCCTCCCTCGGCTCAGGCGAGGGAGGACATAGATGGCACAGGAGACGACGATAACAGTTCGCAGCCTCCTGGATCATCACAGTTGCCCCGGCTTGGGCAGTTTCCCAAACGCCGCTCTCCTCCCTCCAGATCGTCGTCACAATCTCGTGGCCGCCCGCGTGGACGCCCCCGACTCTCACGCCCTGGCGCGTCCCGTGGTTGCCGTGGTGGCCAGCGTGGACGCCCTCGACTTGCACGCAACCCAGTTGGCAGGCCATCTCGCGACGCTGACCAACCGCGCCGAGACTTTGACGAGCCGGGTCCACGGTTCTCGGGCGATGACCAAGAGGCGCCACTATTAGTTGAAGATATCGCGGTCAAACGCGAATTTGACGAGGCGCTTGCTGCCGAACGAATACAGCGATGCCCCCGTTGCAAGGAACGCTGGTTCGATATCAAGTTGATGGCGGATGGCGTTTGCAAACGATGCCATGACAAAGACGATAAAAGGCGGCAGGATGAGCCCTTCTACTTCTCGGCAGCGAACCACCTTGATTTCGGGTCCGTCCCCGCCGAATTGCCGCGATTGGAGCCGCTCGAGGAGCTCTTTATTGCCCGTGTTCATGTTAGCGTCAATGTCTTCACTGTATGTTGCGCTTCTTTTGGAGGTGGGGCTTGCTGGCTAATGAGTTTCAGGTTCGAGGTCAACAATACAAGTATCGTGGGCATGTTGTACACTTCTTGCGCGACGTTGGCAAGGCATATTCAGAGCTTCCCTTGTTGCCAAGGGATCTGGATATTGTCATCCTTCGCCCCCGCGGGTCTGAAGGCGTCGAGCAAATGACTCGACAGTTTCGGAGCCGATTTCGCGTTCGCCGAGCCGCAGTCGAGGCCTGGCTGAGGTTCCTAGCAGACCACCATCCTGGTTACAGGGATTTCACATGGAACCACGACAACCTTTCCCTGCTCCAGAGGACGGCAACGTCTTTGATGAACTCAGTATACACGAGGTTGAGGATGTACATGGTTTGCGTACAGACATGGGTCCCGTCGAGGAGGAGGGCGACAACGTCGAGGCCGTTGATGAGGCCGCCGTTCCTAATCTCCTGGTCCACGACTCGGAACTTAACAAACTTCAAGGTCGGATTAGCGACGGACCCGTCGTGGCCGGTGAGCAGGTTCCCCTGCGGGCAGTCAATCCCCAAGCTGCCCGCCAGCTTCAGATGCCATCCTTCCGCCGAACTCCCCTGGACGAATTTAACCAGAAGTACGCCCTTTTGTCCCTGGCGTGCCCGACATTATTTCCTTGGGGAGTTGCAGATTTCGTTGAGCCCAGGCAGCGCAGCATCACGTACCAGGATTACATCCAACACGCGATGAAGTGGGAGGACGGCAGATTTGCCAGGCACCACAGCTTCCGGTTCATCGCGCTAAATACGCTGATGCGGCACCAGGCCAGGGGCCACAGCAAGTTCTTCGTTAGCAAGAGTCATAGCATGGCTCTCACGAAGGAAGCCCTACAGGCGGCGCTTGCTGACCCTGACAAGCCCGAAGCCCAGGCCATCCTCAACCGGATCTCTCGGTTTGCTGGTGTCATCAAGGGCACGCGTCCCTTTTGGTACCGCCGGCGTCGCGAGTGCGAGTCCTTCGCACACTGCATTGGTGTCCCGTCCACTTTCATCACGCTAAGCCCGGCCGATTTACACTGGCAGAGCCTCTACCAGCACATGCCTGAGTATGAGGAGTGGAAGACCCTCGACGAGCCGAGGCGCATGGCCAAAGCCCGCCGGCTACTGCGGGAGAACCCGCACATTGCGGCTTGGCACTTCCACTCGCGGAACACGCGCTTCAGGGACATCGTGCTCAAGAGGAAGTTCAACCTTGCCGACTTCTGGTGCCGGTACGAGTGGCAAGGCCGCGGCAGCAGCCATTCCCATGGACTCTACTGGTTTAAAGGAAGCCCCCCTCCTGATATGGCGACTCCCGAGGCGAGAACGCACTTTGCGAGGGTCTGGGGTCATCAAATCACAGCGGTCAACCCACAGCGGGATCAAGGTGCTGATGAGGGTAACCCTCTGTCTGTTGGCCCTCTGGAGACGGATGTCACCTGGGAGTGGTTGAACCGAATCATCAACCGCTGTCAGCGACATCAGTGTCCGACGACCTACTGCCTGCGGGCGACCAAGAGGGACGCCGAGCGCGCTTGAGAGGCTGCAGAACAGGCCGCTGCGGAAGACCAGCCGCCACCAGTACCCACGTGTCGGTTTCTGTTCCCACGCCCTACTCGAGAGAATGCCGAGGTCATCAAAAGACCTGGGAAGGGCTGGTGGTCGTTCGAGGCCGAGCGTAACGACACCCACCTTAATCAGTACAACCCACTGGTGGCTCTCTGCTGGCTGGCCAACATCGACTGCTCGCCCTGCACGAGTGTGGACGCTGTGATCAACTATGCTGCGAAATACTGCAGCAAGTCTGAAACGCAGACCAGCACGTACGCGCAGATCGCCAAGAGCATCCTTCCCCACATCTCGGACCACAACCCGATGGTGTCCTTCGTCTCGAAGCTTATGAACAAGCTGATCGGAGAGAGGGACTACTCCGCACAGGAGATCTGCCATATCCTGCTGGGACTACCGCTCCAGGAGGATAGCCGAGTAGTGCAGAGCGTCGACTGCCGGCCCCGTGACAGGCAGACTCGCCCAATCGACATCACGGCCGAGGGTGATATCGAAGAGTCTCAGACAGCATACGACAAGTATCTCCGGAGGCCTGACTGGATGGAGGACGTTTCCTACTTCGAGTTCCTGCAAGACTGGAACTTCAAGGCGCGGAACCCAGTTAAATGGGCGAGATGGCAGCCTCCTACAATGCCAAGGGTGCTCAACTACTTTCCGCGGTACAAGCCGGTCCGCTCCCACCAGCAGTTCTCCGACTTCTGCCGCGTCAAACTCTTGCTCAACCATCCGCATCGCGAGTCTACCGAGCTTCTTGAAGTCGACGATCGGCAGTTTCCTAACTCTGCTGCTGCTTACCAGTACTGCCTCGAGCGCCACAACCACCCAGACGACCACTACGGCACTGTCGACGAGCCGGATCCATTGCCGGACGAGGATGAGTTCGAGCCCGGAGAGGGTGTTGGGGACACCACCCTCGAGGACTGGCAGGAAGTGGCCCGGCAGGTCCCCGATATGCATTTTGCCGAGGGACAGGCCGACCTGCTCGGCCGCCGAGATATCGACGTCAACTACAACTGGGCACCGCATATCGCTCGCTATTACCACGAGGGGTTCATCACCGGAGACTACTAGGCACAAGTCCGCGGAGACACCCCGGGTAACTACGACGTGGAAGGGTTGCCTCTCGAAGCTCGGGACACCTTGAACACCGAGCAGCGGCGGGTATACGACACAGTCATGCGTCATTTCAGAGCGAAGCTTCGAGGTCGTCAGCCTCCGCCACTCCGTCTACAGGTTGATGGAGGAGGCGGAACTGGAAAGTCGTACATGGTGAAGGTAATATCTTCTCACCTTCAGGCCGAGGCGGCTTTGGTTGACGGATGCTCCCCCATCGTCAGGGCAGCCCCAACTGGGGTGGCAAGCCACCAGATTGGGGGACAGACCCTGCATTCCCTGCTACGGCTCCCCGTCGACGGCAACTACCGCCCGCTCTCCGAGACCCCGACAGTTCTGAACGCGTTGCAGCGGCGGTTTAGGGGCATTTACTACCTCGTGATCGACGAGAAGAGCATGCTGGGCCTTAAAACCCTCGCGTGGATCGACCAGCGCCTGCGGGAGATGTTCCCAGAGTGTCGCGACGAGTTTTTCGGCGGCCTCAGTGTCATTCTGATCGGAGACTTCTTCCAGCTCCCTCCTGTCCTCAACAAGGCGCTTTACTCTACAGGCGACGACCTGAAGGACATCGAGATTGTCGGGCGTAATGCGTACCTCTCATTCAAGAAGTCGGTGTTTCTGACCACAATACAGCGGCAGCTGGGCGAAGACCAGGCCCCGTTTCGGCGGGCCTTGGAAGAACTGCGAAAGGCTGATGTGTCGGTACCCTCCTGGGAGCTCCTTGCTTCGAGGTGTTCTGTCAAGCTCTCTCCCGAGGAGGTTGACAGCTTTGCTGATGCGCTTCGCATCTATCCCACCAAGGCCCAGGTCGTCGAGTACAACCACCAACACATGCTTGGCCTAGACAGCCCCGCCATTCAGGTCGAGGCAAAGCACGAGGGTGTTGGTGCGGAGAGGGTTGAATCATCAAATGCCGGCAACTTGGCCAAGCGCTTGCCCTTGTGTGTTGGTTGCAGGGTGATGCTGACGCGGAATTTGTGGGCCGACGTCGGGCTCGTCAACGGCGCACAGGGCACAGTCTACGACATATCCTGGAAAGAAGGTGCCGACGTGCTGCGAGACCCGCCCGAGGTCATCATGGTGGCCTTCGATGACTACGACGGTCCGGCCTTCACGATGCCAAACGGGGAGCCGCTCCGTAGTGGAGAGAAGCTGGTTGTTCCCATCCTCCGAGTGCGGCAGGACTTCATGGTCGGCGCCAACTCATGTGCAAGAGAGCAGTTCCCGCTGTTGGTCAGCTATGCGATCACAGTCCACAAGTCACAAGGCATCACCCGGGACAAGGTCGTCTGCGATATCTCTGCGCCAGAGTTTGCTTCTGGCCTCTCCTACGTGGCCGTTTCGCGGGTAAAGACACTCGGCGGGCTGATGTTTGAGCGGTCCTTCGACCGCAGCAGGGTCTACCGCGAGACACCATCACGAGCTATGGGGTTGAAGTTGTTGGATTACGCTACCAGGCGACTGCAGGCGTTAGATGCTGTGGCGGGGGTGGATCCCTTAGAGGAGTCAAGTGGGTTTATAAGTAGCGACGACGAGAGTGTCGATGCATGAGCGCTTGGAACGATGGTAGAAATGATTGGTATAAGTGTGATAAGAAGCTCAAGTAGATGGAGTCGTTGGCTGACGGACAGATATTGGCGCTTCGTCGCTCCCGTATTCAACTCTAGGTCTAACCCGGATTGTCCTCCGGAGAGGGACAGAAAAATTGCCAGGAGCGGGAGAGAGGAAGGAAGCGCCCCGGAGCGTAGCGAAGGGCCGCGCGACTGACGAACGAAGCGACGCCAGCAATTTTATTAATAGCTTTAGAATAGGAATACTATAGGTTTACTAGAAATTATATAAGATTATTTGGGCAGGGGTCCCCCAAGGCTCACCGCTTTCCCCTGTCCTCTTCATCCTCTATATTTCCTCATTATACAAGCAGCTAAAAGACGAGCACCCTCACTTGGCTATAACGGGGTTTGCGGATGACACCAACCTCCTGGTATTTGGTCGAAACCCCGAGGCCAATGTCCGGCAACTGGAGGCGGCGTGGGAAACATGTATGCGATGGGCGGACAGTCGGGGGATGAAGTTCGCCCCGGAAAAGAGCGAGCTAATTTATTTCAACAAGGGACGAGGGCAGTGGACGAACCAGCTGGAACTCACCAACCCAGGGAGAGGCACCAGCCCCGTCAGACCAAAAGAGTCTGCCAGGTTTCTAGGAGTCTGGCTAGACCGGAAGCTCAACTGGAAAGCCCACCTTGCGGCGGTGGAGAGGAAGCTGAAGACCCAGAGCTACGCCCTGTCGAGGCTAGCGGCGACGACGTGGGGACTGGGGCTAGCTAAAGCGCGAGAAGTGTACACAAAGTGCATCCGGTCAGCGCTGGCCTACGGCGCATCGTCGTTTCACATCCCCACGGACGTAGGAGGCGAGCCGGTAAAGAAAGGCATCACCAAGGCCCTCGGGAAGGCCCAGAACAAAAGCTTGCGGATTGTGACGGGAGCCTTCAAGCACACTCCCATCCGCAACCTTGAAACGGAGGCGTGGGTGCCACCGTTGGACCTATACCTCAATGATACAAAAATGAGCCTGTGTAGCTTTGACCTTAGATTAGATAAGGTGGATCGCGTGCCGCTGCGCGTGGAATTACTTCCACTGCAGCCATCGCGATCTACCTTGAAAAATGGACATCCTTCTTTACTACTACTATTTCCGCATATTGCAAACAGATCCAGTCAAACTGTATCACTCAACAAGCGACTTGCGGACTTTGAAACCAGGCTCCAGCGAACCGACTTAGACGACGGCCAGAGCGGCAAGAAGACCGCAGGGAGCGTCGTTCTTACCGCCTGTCGCAAGATACAGCAGAGACTCCGGTCGGGGGACGGCGGCAGGGGCCGGCCGCGAACAGTGGGACTGCGGGAGCCCACGGCAGTGGAGAACGCCGCAAGCACGATTGCGCGCTGGGCGGGGGGAGCTGTAGATACAAACAGGGTAGCGGAGGAAGCCTGGAGAGCGAGGTGGCTAAAGGAACGGGACGGTAGAGCAATCACCAGACCAGCGGACGACTTTGACCATCAGCGAGAGACGCTATTCCGAGAGGAAACCCTAAGACGGCACGACGGTCTCACCAAGGCGAGGAGTTCTCTGCTGGTCCAGATCCGAACGGGGGCAATAGGCCTACGGGACTTTCTGTTTACACGAGGAGTCCCAGAGATTCTAACGCCCGCCTGCCAGTGCGGCGAAGGACGGGAGACTGCCGAGCACCTGGTGGTGTGGTGTTTGGCCCCACCGCTGACTCGAAGATGGGAGAGAGCTGGAATTCGAACGCGACGGGACTTTTACTCTGTTCTGCACGGTATTGATCCTGCAACAGCACGGCTCACGAGGAGGGTCCTGGGATGGCTGATGGGCTCAGGAAGGCTGCCGATGTACAGTTTGGCTAGGAGGCTCGAGCTGGAAGCGGCGGCCTAGCACGCTCCTCCTTCGGAGGCCAGGGGGCCTCCTCTCTTTGTATTCGCAGGCTCACACACGTGTACTTGCCTTGAAGATTGGTATGGGTTTTTCATCCGGCCTGTGAGGGCGCGGCTTTCCTGTACAGTAAATAGCTGAGGGTCCGGCACGCCTTAAGGCACAGCCGAGTATGAATAATAATATATAAGATTATTTTAATAACCTAGAATAATACTATATTATAGAAAATATCACTATACTTACTAAATTTCTATACTAAGGTAGTCTTATAGTTATATAGAATTTATATAAATGGTTAGACCTTCTAGTTAGTAAGGCTACCTTTTACTTTAACTATTTATATCTACTAACTATTTAGGGGTTGGGGTGGAGGCCGAGGCGGCCCTCCTACCAGAGAAAATAGGCCTAGAGGACCCAGGGCCACACGGCCTCCGGGCACAAGTCAGGGAGCAGGAGGGTTGAAAAGAAGCATTCAACTGGTTGGTCGAGGAGCTACAGAGGATGGCTGAAGTGGCCACCCCTCGGAAGAAGGCCAACAGAGGCCACGGCTCGCCGTGGTGGTCAGTGGAGGTCCAGGAGGCCCAGAGAGAGGCAAGGAGAGCCGAAAGGGAGTGCAAGGCAGCCCCGTCGGAGCACAACAAAGAAAGACTTAACCAAGGTCTACGGGCCCTCGCGGCCACCATCAACAAGGAGAAAACGAAGACCTGGAGGACAACAATGCAGAAAGCCACCCACAAAACCGACCTGCTATGGAGCCTAGAACGCTGGGCCCGTTGCAGAAGCTTCGCCCCCCCAGATCCCCGAAACTACCCGCTCTCACAGGGCCCCCCGGAGGCCAGGACCTCTCCACCCACAAGGAGAAGGCGGAGGCCTTAGCACGCCGGTTCTACCCTAACCCAGAAGCTGACCTTTCTGACATAGAGGACCCGGACCTGCTAGAACAGTGGGTTCCGAAGTTCAATATAGAGGAAAAGGTTACAGTGGGTGATGTTAGGGCAGTCCTTTCGAAGATTAGTCCTTGGAAGGCTCCAGGCGAGGACGACTTACCTATAGGCCTTCTTAAGGCCTGTGGGCGCCCACTGTTCAAGGTGCTAGCGGTTCTCACGGAGGCGTGTTTCCGGATCGGATGGTTTCCAGAAACATTCAAGAGAGCCAAAACAGTTGTCCTACAAAAGCCCGGAAAAGAGCCGAGTACCTACCGAACTCCAGGAGGTTACAGGCCTATAGCCCTCCTACCTACAGTTGGGAAGGTCATAGAAGCACTGGTAGCAAAGAGGATTACTAGTGCTGCAGAGGCCTACGGCCTACTACCAGCGGAGCAGATGGGAAACCGAGAGCATAGGTCAACAGAAGTAGCGATTCGGCTAGTCGTAGCCCAAGTCCAGGAGGCCTGGCGGCAGAAAGCAACCGCCTCCCTTCTACAGCTGGATATCTCAGGGGCATTCGACACCGTCAACCACACCCGGCTACTAGCCACTCTTCGGCTACAGGGTTACCCACAGTGGGTGGTTCTGTGGGTGAAGGCGTGGCTAAGTAACAGAGTTGCGATCCTCCACTTCGACGGCCAGAAAACAGAGGACATCCCAGTCATAGCGGGAGTCCCCCAGGGCTCACCACTATCCCCGATCCTATTTATCCTCTACATTGCCTCCCTATAACAGGCCCTGAAAACAGCTTATCCACTGGTTAGCATAGTAGGGTTCGCAGACGACACAAACCTACTGGCCTTTGGAAAGAACCCAGAGGCCAATACACAGCAACTAGAAAAAGCTTGGAAGACCTGCTTGCAGTGGGCTGGTACCCGGGGGATGGCGTTTGCACCCCAAAAGTGCGAATGAATTCACTTCAACAAAGGTCGGAGACAGTGGGCGAACCCGGTGGCCCTGGCCCACCCAGGGGCTAGTGGCTACAGCACAGTTAAGCCAGTGGAATCGGCTCGGTTTCAGGCGTCTGGCTGGACTGGAAGCATCATGGAGGGCGCACCAACAAGCTGTGGAACGGAAACTCAAAACCCAAGATTTCGCCTTATCGAGGATTGCAGCAAAGACGTGGGGCCCGGGCCTATCCAGGGCTCGGGGGGTCTACGTAAAGTGCATCCGCAGTGCCATAGCTTACGGAGCCTCCAGCTTCCACCAACCAACAGCTCCAAGAGCTACAGGGCCGAAGGGGCCTGCAAAGGTCTTGTCAAAAGCTCAGAACAGGAGCCTTCGAATAGTAGTAGGGGCATACAAGTCAGCTCCTATTCGGTGCTTAGAAACAGAGGCCTGGGTGCCACCGCTAGACTTATATCTCAACAAGCGGCTGGCCGACTTCGAGGGCCGGCTACAGAAGCAGGCCGTACAATCAGGGGCTGGGCCGGAGGCCGAGAGAATAACCACGGGGCATCTCATCACTGAGGCCTGCAATAAGGTCTACCGAAGGTTCAACAAGAGGAGGAAAACCCGAGGCCGGAGGCCCCGTCAGGGCCCGCAGAGCCCCACGCCCACTGAACTAGCCGCTAGTGTAGTGGCCCAGTGGGTTAACTACAAAGGGAAGATCGGGGGGAAGGATAGGGGGTCGAATACCAAGGAGGTGGTCGAACTGGCCTGGCAGGCCCGGTGGGAACAACAGAGAGCTAGTCAACAAAGTACTACTCGACAGAGGGTATTAAACAGGAGGATAGCCGACGAAGACCCCCCAGCCCTCTTATTTACCGACAAAGCTCTGATGAGACACGAAGGTCTTACAAAGGCGCAGAGCTCCCTCCTTTCCCAGGCCCGTATCGGGGATATAGGCCTCCGGGACTACCTGTTCAGGGTGAAAGTCCCGGAGGTCCGTACCCCCTATTGCGAGTGCGGGAGAGGCAGGGAGACAGTGGAGCACTTGGTGGTTTGGTGCCCCGACCCGCCGTTACAAAGGCCGTGGGACGGCAGAGAGATTCGGTCACATCGGGACCTACAAACCGTATTACGGGGAGTAGGCGCCCGGAGCAGAAGATTTGTTAGGAAGGTCCTTGGCTGGCTGATGGACTCTGGCCGGCTACTGGAGTATAGCCTAGCCAGAAGGCTGGAGCTAGAAACAGTGGATGGGGAGGGCTAGAGGGCACGGAGGCCGGCAAAGGGCCTCCTTTCTTTTGCAGTATGACGGATTCACAGATTGTTGTCTCAAAGTGGTAGACAGAGGTTTTTATCCGGCCTATACGGTATGGTTTCCTTTGTAAATAGCAGTAGAAGGACCGGCGCGCCCCAGGGCATATCGGTGTAGGAAATAATAATAATAATATTATAATCGATTGTCCCCGTTACGCATTACAATTGAGTTTTATCTTAGGCTAATATTATTGTCTAAGATAGTAGTTCGACAAATTATTATAGCTAAGAAGACTATCATTCCGGTATAGATAGCGGTCTAGTTTCTAGTTCGCTATATAATCTTACCAAATAAATGGAACCATAACTATACCTTCTATATAAGGCGCCTAGGTAGAGTAGATACTATACTTACTATTGAAAGCTCCTGAATTATGATCTTTATTAATATATTTGATATACTAGTTATAACTCTATATTATTATTATTATTTCCTACACCGATATGCCCTTAGGCGCGCCGGTCCCTCTACTGCTATTATACAAAGGAAACCGTGCCGTATAGGCCGGATGAAAACCTCTGCCTATCACTCACAGCCTACAGCTTCTGAATCCACCATACTACAAAAGAAAGGAGGCCCTTTGCCGGCCTCCGGGCCCTCTAGCCCTCTCCATTCACCGTTTCTAGTTCTAACCGCCTGGCTAGACTATACTCCGGTAGCCGGCCAGAGTCCATCAGCCAGCTAAGGATCCTCCTAACAAGCCTAACACTTCGGGCCCCTACCCCCCGTAAAACGGTCTGTAGGTCCCGCTGTGACCGAACCTCCCGATGGTCCCACGGCCTCTGCAACGGTGGGTCGGGGCACCAAACCACTAGGTGCTCCACTGTTTCCCTCCCCTCCCCACATGCGCAATAGGGAGTATAGACCTCTGGAACCTTAACCCTGAAAAGGTAGTCCCGAAGGCCTATATCCCCTATGCGTGCCTGGGAAAGTAGGGAACTCTGGGCCTTTGTTAGGCCCTCGTGCTTCTCTAGGGCCCTGTTGGTAAAAAGGAGAGCTGAAGGGTCCTTATCGGCTATCCTGTCGGCTGGGCCCTGTTGGCCCTGCCGGTTCCGTTCCCACCGGGCCTGCCAGGCTAGTTCCACTACTTCTTTTGTGTTTGACCCTCTTTTGCTATTACCCCCAATCTTCCACCTCTGGGTGGCCCACTGGGCTACTGTTGTGGCGGCTGCTTCAGTGGTTGTAGGGCTTTGTGGGCCCTGTCGAGGCCTCGGGCCTCGAGCTCTTCCCCTCTTCTTGAACCTCTTATAGACTTTGTTGCATGCTTCGGTTATTAGGTGGCCTGTAGAAGTTCGTTCCGCCCCTGGCCCAGCCCCTGACTGCAGGACCTGTTTTTGTAGCCGGCTCTCGAAGTCGGCTAGTCGTTTGTTGAGGTATAGGTCTAGTGGTGGCACCCAAGCCTCTGTTTCCAGACATCGGATAGGGGTTGATTGGTAGGCCCCTACTACTATTCGAAGGCTCCTGTTCTGGGCCTTTGATAGGGCTTGTGCAGGCCCCCTCGGCTCTGTAGCCCCTGGCTTTGTCGGTTGGTGGAAGCTGGAGGCCCCGTAGGCTATGGCACTGCGTATGCACTTTACGTAGACCTCTCGGGCCCTGGATAGGCTCGGGCCCCACGTTTTCGCTGCCACTCTGGATAGAGCAAAATCCTGGGTCCTAAGTTTCCGTTCCACAGCCCGCTGGTGGGCCTTCCAGGATAGTTTTCGGTCTAGCCAGACCCCTAGAAACCGAGCCGATTCCACTGGCTTAACCACGCTGCAGCTACTAGAGCTACTGTGGCCACCGCTGTTGTTACCGCTACCCCCTGGGTGGGCGAGGGCCACTGGGTTCTTCCACTGTTTGCGACCTTTATTGAAGTGAATAAGTTCGCACTTTTGAGGTGCAAACGCCATCCCCCGAGTGCTCGCCCACTGTAGGCAAGTCTTCCAGGCCTTTTCTAGTTGCTGGGTAGTGGCCTCAGGGGTTTTTCCAAAGGCTAGTAGGTTGGTGTCATCCGCGAAGCCTACTATACTAACTAGTGGGTGGGCTGTTTTCAGGGCCTTGTATAGGGAGGCGATGTAGAGGATAAATAGGATCGGGGACAGTGGTGAGCCCTGGGGGACTCCCGCGCCCACTGGGATGTCCTCTGTTTTCTGGCCGTCGAAGTGGAGGATTGCAACCCTATTACTTAGCCACGCCTTAACCCATAGGACCACCCATCGTGGGTAGCCCTGTAAGCGAAGAGTGGCTAGTAGCCGGGTATGGTTGACGGTGTCGAATGCCCCTGAAATATCTAGCTGTAGTAGGGAGGCGGATGCCTTCTGCCGCCAGGCCTCCTGAACCTGGGCCACTACTAGCCGGATTGCCACCTCCGTAGACCTGTGCTCCCTATTACCCATCTGTTCGGCTGGCAGTAGGCCGTAGGCCTCTGCGGCACTAGTAATCCTCTTTGCTACTAGTGCTTCTATAACCTTCCCTATTGTAGGGAGGAGAGCTATAGGCCTGTAACCCCCTGGGGTTCGATAGGTGCTAGGTTCTTTCCCGGGCTTTTGTAGGACCACTGTTTTCGCTCTCTTGAACTGTTCTGGAAACCACCCTAACCGAAGGCAGGCCTCTATAAGAACTGCAAGCACCTTGAACAGTGGGTGCCCACAAGCCTTAAGAAAGCCTGTCGGTAGGTTATCTTCTCCCGGGGCCTTCCACGGGCTTATTTTCGAAAGGACTGCCCTTATATCTCCCACTGAAACTCCCTTCTCTATGTCGAACTTTGGAACCCACTGTTCAAGTAGGTCCGGGTCCTCTATATCAGAAAGATCTGCTTCTGGGTTGGGGTAGAACCGGCCTGCTAGGGCCTTGGCTTTCTCCTTGTGGGTAGAGAGGTTCCCTGTAGGCCCCGTTAGGACGGGTAGTTTCGGCGGGTCCGGGGGGCGAAGCTTCTACACCGCGCCCATCGTTCTAGGCTCCAAAGTAGGTCGGGTTTGTGGGGTAGCCTTCTGTAGTGTGGTCCTCCAGGTTTTTGTTTTCTCCCTATTGATAGTGGTTGCGAGGGCTCGTAGGCCCTGGTTATACCTTTCCCTGCTATGCCTCGACGGGGCTACCCTATACTCTCTCTCGGCCCTCTTAGCCTCCCTTTGGGCCTCCTGAACCTCCACTGACCACCATGGCGAGCCGTGGCCCCTGTTGGCCTTCTTCCGAGGGGTAGCCGCCTCGGCCACCCTCTGTAACTCTTCGACTAGCCAACTAAAGGCCTCCCCTAGGCCCTCCTGCCCCTTGATCCGTGCTCGGAGGCCCTGTGGCCCCGGGTCCTCTAGACCTATCTTTCCTGGTAGATGGGCTACCTCAGCCTTCACTCGGCGCCCATCCATCATCTTCCAGTTCCAACCCTCTGGCTGGGCTTGTTGTGGCGGGGGTCCTTCTATATCAACTTCCAATACCTGTGGGTAGTGGTCCGACCCCCCCTATATTCTAAACCGTAGTAGACCGTTCGTAGGTCCACCGATACCCAGAAGTGGTCTATTGTTGAAGTGCGGCCTTTTTGGGTCCCCTGTGGTGCCCTGGTTATAGTGCCTTTTGGGGTTCGAAGCTCGAGGTCCCATTGTATTGCTAGTTCCAGCAGAGCCTCGGCTTTCCTTTCGTATCGGCCAAATCGGTCCCACTGCGGGTGGTGTAGGTTGAAGTCTCCTGCGAGAACTACCGGGTAGACCGGGGCTGGCCGGTTCAAGAGGGCCTGTGGGATAGTCTTGTCCTGTGGGTGGTTATAGATAGACCAGAGTTCTAGCCCGCTACTACCGAGCCCTGGGAGCCATACCCTACAGTAACCCTCTGTAGCCTCGTACTCCCACTGCCCTATATCGAACCTACGGCTAACGAAGATGGCCGCCCGGCCACTAGTTTTATGGACTAGGTGATACTTCGAGCCTCTAGGGCAGTAGGTTGACCGGGTTTGTTTGTTAATCCAGGGCTCTTGTATAGCCATTAGGTCGTACCGAGCCTCCTCTAGCAGGGTTTCTAGCTCCTGCTTAATTCCTTCAGTGTTCCAAAGTAGTACCCTAATTTTCATTGAGGTCCATAGGAGTACCCTCGGCTGGTTGGGCTTGTTCGGCTGGTTGGGTAGGCTGGGTAGGCTGGGTAGGCTGGGTAGGCTGGGTAGCTCCGAATACAGAGCCTCCTAGGCCGAGGCTAATACGGCTCTGGGAGGGGTCCCTCCCAGCCACTGAAATTAGTGTTGGCCGACCTCTAGTTAACCGGGGTCTTTTCGCTCCAACCCTCTGGAATCCCTCCTCATCCTCCTGTGGTTATTAGTCTATATAGATTTAAGGTTAATAACACTATTCTTATGGATTTTTGGAACTCACCTATATATACTTGGCGGCTTATAAACCATCGACTATCCTTAAGATTTTTAAAGTCATCAATTTAGGAATTAATCCTAAGAAATTATTCTTTAGAGCCCAGCCGACAGGATAGCCGATAAGGACCCCCCAGCTCTCCTTTTTACCAACAGGGCCCTAGAGAAGCACGAGGGCCTAACAAAGGCCCAGAGTTCCCTACTTTCCCAGGCACGCATAGGGGATATAGGCCTTCGGGACTACCTTTTCAGGGTTAAGGTTCCAGAGGTCTATACTCCCTATTGCGCATGCGGGAGGGGAGGGAAACAGTGGAGCACCTAGTGGTTTGGTGCCCCGACCCACCGTTGCAGAGGCCGTGGGACCATCGGGAGGTTCGGTCACAGCGGGACCTACAGACCGTTTTACGGGGGGTAGGGGCCCGAAGTGTTAGGCTTGTTAGGAGGATCCTTAGCTGGCTGATGGACTCTGGCCGGCTACCGGAGTATAGTCTAGCCAGGCGGTTAGAACTAGAAACGGTGAATGGAGAGGGCTAGAGGGCCCGGAGGCCGGCAAAGGGCCTCCTTTCTTTTGTAGTATGGTGGATTCAGAAGCTGTAGGCTGTGAGTGGTAGGCAGAGGTTTTCATCGGCCTATACGGCACGGTTTCCTTTGTATAATAGCAGTAGAGGGACCGGCGCGCCTAAGGGCATATCGGTGTAGGAAATAATAATAATAATATATTGTTCGCTGTGATGGAAGCGTGAAATGCCTCGACAAACGCGTCGAAGAAGTCTGGCCTTACAGAAATCTTCGAAGTCGACCGAGTGGTGGCTTTCGTGGCCGTCAAGGATGAGCAGTCGATACACCCCTCTCGTACGGCGTTTGGTAGCCTGGTCGAAATGTTTTAGCCAATCGAGGCCAATCTCATTTGTTGTCCAGCCATTTTCGCTTGTGTGGACTCTCCATTCGGGCTGGAACCGGCTGTCCTGGTACCAAGGGAGGAGGTGGTTTTTCCCCTTGACGACAAAGTACGGCGGCACGACCCAGCCATCCGCACATACAGCTTGGATCACCGTAACCCACTCTCGATTACCAGGCTGCTTTGTGCGAGGCCGCCCACGTTGCTCGGAGCTCGTCACGACCTTTGCACTCGAAAGCATGCCCATCTGGAACCCAGTCTTGTCGAAGTTGTAGATATCCCCCGCTTGGATCGCGTATTTGTCGATTACGTTGCGTACGAGCCGAAACCACGCGTTTACCACGTCGGGACCTTCGCATTGGGCTCTCTTGTAATCGATTCGGCGTCGGAAACGCGTTGTAACCTTGGAATGTCGCTTTACGAAACCGTTTGCCCATCGGGGTCCGACGGGCGACGCGCCGCGTGCGGCCCAAAGGCGATCGGCCATTTCTCAAAGGTCGGAGAGCTGGGGCTGAAATCCTCGCGCATCAAGGTCGAGTACCCTCTCAAGAAGGACTTGTTCTTCGAAGTCGGTCAATTTTCGAAGGTTGGCTGGTATTTCGGGTCGTGGTTGCTTTCCAGCGCGTCGATGTTGAAGCGAGCTTCGCGGAATCTCGTAGATCGTAGCAGCCTTCCGTACGGAAAGTTTAGGGTCTTTCTTAAGAGCTTCAAGCGCAAGGATTATACGACTCTCTTTTGGAAGAGGTTGCATTTTGTATTGTGAAGGAAATGCGTTATGAAGTTGGGAGGTTGCAAAAGGAAGAAAAGTGGCCCACTCGTTATGTTGGCCCACTCGTTATGTTGGCCCACTCGTTATGTTGGCCCACTCGTTATGTTGGCCCACTCGTTATGCAAGTACGTTATATAAACTTATATCCCAATTTAATAAATAATACTTTAAGTTTCTTAACTTCTTTTATACCAGTTCGATATTACTACCTTAAATTAAGTAATCTATTATTTATCTTCGAATGTTCTATAACGTGGTTGATCACCGAGCGGTCCACTTTCCCTCCACGTCGCAACCTCTTCAGGCAATTAATCCACCACAACACAAGAAAATCAGTTGCACTCAATGCTACTCTCCTCAGCTGACGTCTCCTCAACCTCCTGACAGGTTCGTACGTTGTGGCCAGTCTTGCCGCACCTCCCACAGCGCCGCAAAGTCGACAGCCCCGCCTCCGACATACCCCCTTCCGCCAGCCTCCTACCCGATTGCCGTCTACCAGTTTCCTTCTGGGTGATCAAAACCTGACCTTCCTCTATAGTAAGTGCCCCTCCAGCCTGGAGACGTGTACGCTTAGCCCTCCGGCGCTTTGAAAGGGCCTCGTTAGCCTTCTCGAGAGTTCGGACTCGGTCTCGAAGAAGGGTCATTTCGTGAACAATCAGCTCTGTACCCTTCGCCAATTGCTTTACAGCGAAAAACATGCTGGTTGGAGAGCTTCCTTGATGATTGGCAATCCGGGTCCGTACATGTTCAGACTGTAAAACAGCCTCGTCAGGTTTGTGCGGTGTCTGGGAGACCCATAGGTCGGCCTCTGGAAGGGGGGGTCCAGTCGGTGTTGGGGTCCGTAGCTTGACGTCAAGCTTCGACAAGACAGCTTGGGGGTTGTCCGGTACTAGGCCAGTACCTCGAAAGCCAGCCTTGATATTTTCAGCTTTCATTGTGGCGAGGTGGGCGGCTTTGAACGCGATGAAGAACTCGGTCTTGGTGGTGTGGTTGATGTGCGCCTTGATGAAGGCCTCGAGTTCGCGGCCGTATATCCGCTTCAACACGCTAAAACAACCGACATCTAGAGGCTGGGTGATGTGCGAGGAGTGAGAAGGGAGGCAGAGGGTAATACTATTGTGCTCCTTGCAGAACTCCTCAAACTGGGCTGATAGGTGGCTTTCGAGACCATCTAGGACTATCATCCAATACACCCCTTGCCGCTGGGTCTCCGTATGCTTGTGGAAGTGCTTGATCCATTCCAAGCCTGTATCATTGTCTGTCCAGCCGTCGGGTGAGGTCTTGATGACCCAGGATGGGGGAAGATCGCACTCGGTGTACCAGGAGGCGAGGTGGTTGACGCCCTGTACAATCAAGAATGGTGGCAGCGCAAAGCCGTCACTGCTCACGCACTCAATAGCTGTTACCCATTCCCAATTGCCGGGCTGAAGTTGCTTGCCTCGACCGCGTCGATCGGAACGCGTGACGACCATGTTGCTACAGATAATGCCCATCATAAAGCCTGTCTCGTCGAAGTTGTAAAAATCGGTGTTCTGGATGCTGTACTTCGTGCGCATGTTGGCCACCAACCGGAACCAGTCCCCAATAATCTTTGGATCTTCGCAAAGGGCTCTCTGGAAGTCGTACGCACGCGAAAAGCGCGTCTTGAGCTCCGGGCGGCGCCGTATGAACCGGTATGCCCACGGCTTGCCAGTTGGTCGCGCGTGACGCGTCGCGAGAAGGAGATCGGCCATATCTTTTACCCCATCAATACGAGGCGGAAACCCTCGCGAATCTAGATCGAGGATATATCGTACAAGGGTCTCTTCAGCCAAGGTCAGATTGTGCTGTACGTCGCGTTTCTCAGGCTTTGCGACGCGGCCCTTCATCCGGGCGATGAGGGTCGACTTCGGCACATCATACGTCTGCGCAGCACGTCGGATCGACATTTTCTTGCTCATATAAATTGCTTCAATGGCAAGGATGATTCTGGCTTCTTGCATTTGCATAGACATAGTTTTGGTCGCGGTGTAGCGGAGTTTGAAGGTGGAAGGTTGTGACGTGGAGGGAAAGTGGACCGCTCGGTGATATGGGCCGCTCGGTGATCAACCACGTTACTCGTTAATTATTATTATTATTATTTCCTACACCGATATGCCCTTAGGCGCGCCGGTCCCTCTACTGCTATTATACAAAGGAAACCGTGCCGTATAGGCCGGATGAAAACCTCTGCCTACCACTCACAGCCTACAGCTTCTGAATCCACCATACTACAAAAGAAAGGAGGCCCTTTGCCGGCCTCCGGGCCCTCTAGCCTCTCCATTCACCGTTTCTAGTTCTAACCGCCTGGCTAGACTATACTCCGGTAGCCGGCCAGAGTCCATCAGCCAGCTAAGGATCCTCCTAACAAGCCTAACACTTCGGGCCCCTACCCCCCGTAAAACGGTCTGTAGGTCCCGCTGTGACCGAACCTCCCGATGGTCCCACGGCCTCTGCAACGGTGGGTCGGGGCCGTTACTCGTTAATTAAGATAATAGTAATAGTTTATTCCTCCTATATCTACTTCGTTTATTATATACTACTTCTTCTAGCTTTTAGAGTACATTCTTTTATACTAACTACTTTTTGTAGTAGGCCTATAAAAGGGGTTTATTCTAACCTACTACTTATTCATGGCTCTTATTCTATATATTGTTCTATTAAGTTAGTTAGATACTCCTACCATTCCTATAGTTATAGATAGCTATCTCCTTTCTAACTAATATCTAGGTTATAGTCCCTATACTATAGGTATCCGAGAATTATATCCTTTTCTAGCCCTATATCTATAATATTAAATACTATTTAGGTAATCTTCCCTACTACCTTAATATTAAATGGTTCCGTTTCTCGTTATACCTATTGTATATTAAATAATTCTTTAATCATATATAACGTAACCGGACACCTTCCGAACCGGGACACCTTCAGAACCACTTTCCGCCCCGCACTCCACCACCTCGACTTCAGATGCACCCACCAGCACTAGCACGCCGGCTAAAATGTCCAGACCTCTGCAGCACAAAACCCGACTTCATTAGCGATCGAAGCGCTAGATTCGGGCCAAATCCCAAGCATTCGAAAGGCTGCAGCGGTGTTTGACGTGCCATATGCAACCTTAAGAGGACGCGTCGTAGGACGCGTCCCCCGTCAACAATCACAGATTGCTGCTCGAAAACTCCAACCAACTGAAGAAGCTGCGTTGATTCAATGGATCAAGTCGATGGACGACCGGGGTATGTCCCCGACGATTGGCTACATTCGACAGATGGCCGACCTTCTCATTCGCGAGCGCGGGAGCTCAGTTTTGCTCGATGCGTCGGTTACAGCAACAGTCGATGAGAACAATACGGTTGGGGAGAAATGGGTCCGCCGATTCCTTGGCCGACAATCTGACTTGAAGTCGAGATACTCCCGCAAGTACGACTATCAACGAGCTTTATGCGAGGACCCTGAGATTGTCTTAGCATGGTTTCAACGGGTACAGAAGACCATCGAGTCGAATGGTATCCTTGATTGTGATATCTACAATTTCGACGAGACTGGGTTCCAAATGGGAGTAGCTAGTACAGCAAAGGTGGTAACTCGATCTGACCGGCGAAGGCGGGCCCGTTGTTGTACAGCCTGGGAATCGTGAGTGGTCAACTGCCATCGAGTGTATCAACGCGCTTGGCTGGGCTCTCGATCCGATGATCATCTTTGAGGGGAAGGTCCATATCTCAACATGGTACGAGGACTCGCCCTTACCAGCCACTTGGAGGGTTGCAGTTAGTGAGAATGGGTGGACAACCGACGAGCTTACTTTCGAATGGCTTCGGGAAGTCTTCGAGCCGCAAACTCGAAACCGAACAGTTGGCAGGTACCGCCTGCTGATTCTCAATGGCCATGGAAGCCATATGACGCCGGAGTTCGACAGATTCTGCAAGGAGAACTCGATTTTCATTCAGTGCATGCCGCCGCATTCATCGCATCTTCACCAGGCTCTCGATGTCAGTTGCTTCTCGGTCCTTAAGCGAGCATACGGCGACTTGGTCAAAGCAAAGATGACACTCGGCGTTCACCACATCGACAAACCAATGTTTCTTGAACTCTTTTTCGAAGCCCACAGGAAGACTTTCAGCTCGAAAAACATCAAAAGTGGCTTTGCAGCGACAGGGCTTGTTCCATCGTCGACCGAATCGAGTACTTGCTCGACTTCAAGTCAAAGTACAAACACCGAGCCCCCCCGCCTCCGTCCCCGATCAACCAACCTCAGCGCTCCCTCTCAAGACTCCATTGAATGTTATTGAGCTTGATCGTCTCCAGAGGCAGCGTGAAAACGGGGCAAGCCCAACGGAAAGGGCTATTCAAAAGATCATCAAAGGGTGCAAGATGGCGATGCATAACGCTGTTTTCTTACATGACGAGAACTCGCGGCTCCGAGCTGAAAATACCAGAAAAGAGCGAAAACGTGCACAGCGTCGAGCCTTCATTCAAACTGGAGGATCTATGACGATTGGACAAGGAATATCCAGTACCGTAGCGCGTCAGGATGCCCAACGCAGCCAGCAACCTCGTTTGGAGGCTGAAGGAGGAGAGGTAGCAATTGCCGAAGCGACCATGTCAACGGCACGGAATACGTGCACCAGCGAAGTGCAGTGTTTGTGGCTCAACTGATCACAATGCCAGAAGATGTCCCTGTAAATAAAACTCGAATGATATTAATTATGGCTTGATTAGATGTCTGTTCGTGTTGTGAGGTCTGTCTGAAGTCGGGGGGGTGGGGTGCGGGGCGGAAAAGTGGTTTTGAAGGTGTCCGGTTACGTTATCCTAATTATGGTAGTATTGGCTAAGATAACTAATAAAATAGGAGAGAGATAGTATTAAAAGTTCCTTTATATCCTCTTTACTAAAAGAATAATAATCTATAATCTAACTAGAAGAACTCCCTTTTTTTATTTAATAACTATAATTCTTTTACTCTAATCGAAAATAAAATTATTAGCTAGTAAATTATTAACTAGAACTTAATCCCCCTCTATCTGGAAGATAAAGATATTCTAGAAGTATAGATAAGACTTCTAGAGTTATAATATAAGGTTCTCGAGAAGGCTAAATAGAATCTAGAGATCGTTATGGAAAAGGTAGCTATAGTAAGAGTCAAAGTAGCTACCTAAAAGAATAAGATAAGTAGTTATTAGTTCTAGTTAAAAGAAGCTATAATTATTATTAAGAACCTAGTTCTAGTTTATAATAATATTTGAAAGATCGATATAAGTTCGTTTTATAGGCTGAAGGAAGGAGACGGCAGAGCAGTCATCAGACCGGCGGACGACCTTGACCATCAGCGGGAGACGCTGTTCCGGGACGAAACCCTAAGACGACACGACGGCCTGAGCAAAGCGAAGAGCTCTCTGCTGGTCCAGATCCGGACAGGGGCAGTAGTAGGCCTACGGGACTTTCTGTTTACACGGGGAGTCCCAGAGGTCCTAACGCCCGCCTGCCAGTGCGGCGAGGGACGGGAGACTGCTGAACACCTGGTGGTGTGGTGTTTGGCTCCCACCGCTGACTCGAAGATGGGAGAGAACTGATATTCGAACGCGACGGGACTTTTACTCTGTTCTACACGGTATTGATCCTACATCGGCACGGCTCGCGGGAGGGTCCTGGAATGGCTAATGGACTCAGGGAGGCTGATGATGTTCAGTTTGGCCAGGAGGCTTGAGCTGGAACCGGCGGCCTAGCACACACCTCACTCGGAGGCCAGGAGGCCTCCTCTCTTTGTATACGCAGGCTCACGCACATGTACTTTCCTTAACTGTCGGTATGGGTTTTTCATCCGGCCCGCGAGGGCGCGGTTTTCCTGTACATTAAATAGCTGAGGGTCCGGCACGCCTTAGGGCATAGCGGAGTATGAATAATAATAATTATATATAAGGAATAAATTAAGGTGATATTTAACTATACTTTTTAGAATAGATCTATAAAATTAGTGAAGGATTGGAAGGATAGGGTCTAGTACTTAGGAAAAATCTACCTTCTTATATAGGATAAATAATAGTATAAAGAATAAATAATTTAGAACTAGAATAAATACTAGATATAAAACTAATATCCTACCCTAGGTAGAAGTATAGAAGTCTTTAAGATTTAAGGATTATAAGAAAGTATTAGAAATATTTTTTGGAATCCTTAAATATTATAGTTAATAGAAGAAAATTATTAGAAGATAGATCTAAGGAAAAGGAGCTATGTCTATCTCCTCTAGTTTTGGTATATAGTATATAAATATTACTAACATATTTTATCAGTGGGTCGGCCATATCAGTGGGTCGGCCACTTTTACACTACCCTCCTACTATTATTCCCACTTACGAGCTACAACACTAGGAAATGACTATAATCACATCGGAAATAGCTACATCAGTAGCTTCTACACCCTCTTGACAGGTGCGAGCATTATGACCAGGCTTGCGGCATTTACTGCAACACTGAACCTTTGTCCCGCACCCCCTTACACTACCACCATCCTGCTGCGTTTCTTGGACCACCTCCCCACCTACGGCCGTCTGGCCTAGTAGATCCTGTGCATCTTGTACAGTAAGTGACCCTCCAAGCTGCACGCGTGTTTTTTTGGCTCTCCGGCGCTTGCTTAGTCCCTCGTTGACCTTGCGGAGCGAAGAGACCTCTGCCTGAAGAGAGTTACTTGGTGCATTACAGCCGTTGCACCTTTTGCAAGCTGGTCAACTGCAGCTAAGTCCCTCACCCTGGCAATCGCACACCCCACCTCTCGCACACCTTCCAGCCCCGCATCCTGCCCAACCATCCCTCGCCCCGCCCAAGGTCAAACCACAACAACTTAGTCAATTTTGGTCAAATATTCATAATTTTGATATCGTTTTGATTGCTGGAAGCAGGGCTTTTATGATGGCTAAGAAATACACCGAAGAAAACCTCCACAAGCCATCACGGCCATCAGAAACGGAAGCATGTCCGTACGGAAGGCAGCCGAAGAGTGGGGCGTACCACCCTCAACCATTCAGTCCCGGATCAAGAAGGGTGTCCGACTCAAGGGCGAATACGAAGCTACTGTATTGCAGAAGCTTTCGCCTACCCAGGAAAATCATCTGGCGGCCTGGATCACGATACAAGAGGACTTAGGCGTCCCTGTTTCCCATCGCCAGATTCGCTTATTCGCCGACCGTATCCTCCAGGCAAACGGCTCCTCAGAGACTGTCGGGAACGGCTGGCTTCCTCAACTTTTCAAGCGCCATCCAGAAGTTAAGACCAAGAAGGTGAAGCGAGTTGACTACAAGCGCATTGAAGGGGCAACAACTGAGGTTATTAGGACCTGGTTTGAGAAGCTTGTGCTTCCTGCTATTGAGGACATCCTGCCCGAGCACCGGGGGAATATGGACGAAGTTGGAGTGATGGAAGGTATGGGAACAAACGGTTTATGTGTTGGAAGACAGGAGACCAGAGTTGCTATCGCCAAGAGTCCAGAAAACCGGACCTGGATCACGATCATCGAATGCATCACAGCAGCGGGTCAGTCGCTTCCCCCCCTGGTTATCTATGAGGGCGCGGACGTTCAGCAGCAGTGGTTTCCTCGCGATCCACGCCTCTACAATGCTATCTCACGTTGGAGGTTTACGACAAGCCCAAAAGGATGGACAAGCAATGATATTGCGCTTCACTGGTTGAAGGAGATTTACATCCCTGGGACAGCAACAACAAGGAAGCGGTTGTTGGTAGTTGATGGGCATGGGAGTCATGAAAGTGATGAGTTTATGTGGGAGTGTTACGCCAATAGCATTCATCTTCTTTTTTTACCTCCACACTGTTCCCACGTCCTCCAGCCGCTCGACCTT
This sequence comes from Chaetomium olivaceum, assembly GCA_039881045.1. Classification (NCBI taxonomy): domain Eukaryota; kingdom Fungi; phylum Ascomycota; class Sordariomycetes; order Sordariales; family Chaetomiaceae; genus Chaetomium; species Chaetomium olivaceum. Next base: position 14,119 of record JAYWVB010000080.1, on the reverse strand, counting down.
ACCGTCTTCAGCCCCCTGAAGAACAGCTACCGCCGTTACCTTAGCGATATCATCCTTCAACGCAACGGACTCCCTCTCAACAAACAGGACTTTATCGTCGCCTATGCTAGAGCCAGGGAAGATCTGATATACAGCAAAAATATCAGATCTGGATGGGAGGCATCTGGTCTCTGGCCCCTCAACATCGAGAAGCCTCTCGCGAGTCGTTTTGTTGATGTAGGACAACCCAGACCGGTTTCCACACCTCGAAAACGACGCCGTCGACCACAAGGAAGTCTGTCAAAAATTACTAGGCCATCACATAAGACTGTCCCGACGCCTAGACGCAGTCAAGATATCTTCAAGTTGTTCTACGAAGTTAACTCTGAACTACGCGAGATTTTCAGGACGGACGACACTGTCAGGATCAGCTTTCATAAGCTCGCGAAGCTTTTTGATGAGAAAACTATGGAAGTCTTCAATTTGCAACTAAAACTTGAGGCAGCTGAAGCTCAGTTGGAAAGAGTGAGGCCCAAGAAGAAGAGGAAGGTCAAACTGGATCCCAATATCAAATTTGCGACTATTGTAGATATTATCAAGGCAAAGTTCGAAGCTGGGGAGCTTGTAGAGACATCAGACGCTTTAACGGACGTCGTACTACAGGGTCATTTGCAGGATTTCAGCGAGTATATGGATTGAGGCAATGTTGAAGTTGTTCAGGAGAGTCCTCTTACACCTGTGCGAAGTGGGTCAAAGTGTGCGATTGGTGGTGTGTGCGATTGCCAGGGGTGGGGACTTAACATCGAAGCCGGGGAGCTATTTTGATGACTGGAAATCCGCCCCTTAATAAGGTTTGACTGCGAGTGGGCTTCCTGGGCATTATGCGGGGTCTTAGAGACCCATAGTTGTGCAGTGCCAGGTCGGGAGCTTGGGGGCGTTGGTGTATGAAGCTTGACATCCAGCTTAGAAAGTACTCTCTCTGGATCGAACGATACGATACCAGCCCCTGCAAACCCACCCTGGATATTCTTCTCTGTCATAGAGGCAAAGAAGGCCTCGCGAAAGGCGCAAAGGAACTCGAGCTTGCTGATGTGGTTGATATGCGCTCGCATTAGCTCTTCAATCTGGCGACCATAGGACTGCTTCAATGGCCCGAAGCAGCCAACATCAAGTGGCTGGCACTTGTGAGAGGAGTGTGCAGGCATGCAGGGAAGAGTGTGCAGGCATGCAGAGTGTGATGATATTGTTCTGCTTGCCGTACTGCTCGAACTCGGTGGAGTGGTGGCTTTCGTGACCGTCGAGAATCAACAACCGGTGCGTGCCCTTTGTCCGAGGCGCCGTATGGTGATCGAAATGCTTGATCCAATCTAGGCCAACTGCATCGGTAGTCCAGCCATTGTGGGTAGTTGCAATACGCCAGTCGAGGGGTAGGCCGCACTCCCGGTACCAGTTGGCAAGGTGATATGCGCTGCCAAGATGATGAACGGAGGGATCGCCCAACCAAGGGCATTGACTCCCTGAATTACAGTCGCCCATTCGCGGTTGCCAGGCTGGGCTAGCTTTGCCCTGCCAAAGCCATCCGAGGTTGTGACTACCATGCCCGTAGAGATGATGCCCATCATGAACCCGGTCTCATCAAAGTTGTAGATATCGTTATCCAGGATACCGTACTTAGCTATCATGTTCCGTACAAGCGTAAACCAGTCACCGATGATCTTTGGATCCTCGCACTTAGCCCTCTGGTAGTTGTATCTACGCACACGACGCATCTTGAGCTGTTTGTGGCGTTTGACAAAGTTGTGGGCCCAGAGCTTGCCGACAGGGGGTGCGTCGCGTACGCGTAGTAGTTGGTTGGCCATATCTTCTACACCACGTAGCCTAGGCGAGAAAGCTCGCGTAGAGAGGTCAAGGATGTATTGAACAATCGTCTGCTCTTCGAGATCCGTAAGCTTGCGCGAGTTCGCTGGCAAATCGCGTCGTGCACGCTGACCAGCGCGTCGGCCGTGGAGTGTTGATACCGGGACATCGTAGAGCTTAGCTGCAGCCCTAAGGCTTATCTTCTTGTCGTTTTGGAGCGCTTGAAGGGCTAAGATCACCCTCTCTTCCTTTGAAGGAGGGGACATATTGCGTTGTAGAGTTGTGGAGGAAGATGTAACGTTGAGATTGCAGTGGACCCGTTGTGGTGGAGAATGTTCGGCTCGCTTATATGTTCGGCTCGCTTATAATATACGTTAAGGATATCTTAAAATATTATAAGAGTTTAAGAAATAGATTAGGGTCCTCTAAGGGGCCCGGAAGTCTCTAACTCCATAATAATAGATATCAGTAGTAGAGTATAGGAAGAACTAGTACAAATAGAAGCTATATTATTATTATTATCTCCTACACCGATATGCCCTGGGGCGCGCCGGTCCTTCTACTGCTTATAGAAGCTATATAATAACCTCCTAGTAGGTAAATATAAAGAAGCTACTATATAAAGTACTAAGCTAGATAATAGGCTCTAGATCGTACTACAGTAGAAGTCTTGTCCCCACAACCGAACGACCCCACAACCGAACATGATCTGCGAGTGTACCCCTTCCATTCAAATGTCCAAAACATCCACAACACCAGTCATTTCTATGGTACAAAATGCCTACTGCATATCCTCGGCCTCACGGACCCTCTGCAGACCACATACAATCATTTCCTGTGCCTCATCAACGACAGGTTGTAGATCTTCCGGGGTGGCCGCCCTCCTCCGCTTTGGGGGCCTGCGTGAAGCTTCCTGGGCCTTGACAATCTCTCCTATCCTTATAAACTTATCATTTCGATCCTCACGAATCCTCTTGCGAGTGTGAGGTTTTACGGCGCGAAAATCCTCTTCCAAGCGCTCCACTTTGGCCTGCAAAATGGCCCTCTCAGTGTTAGACTGGTCCAGTGCTTTCCTAGCCTTTGTAAGAAGGCCCCTAACGGTGCGATGACCAGGGCTTACGTGGCCTCTAGCCTCCCCCAGAGCCCTGACAATATCCAGGGACTTTTTTGGTGTTGTGAAGACCTCCTCTTCTTGAGTGGGTATAGCCTCAGGGGTCAGGGGTCGCTCTGGTGGGGGGGGGAGTCTCCTATCAACGCTTGAGGGTCACCCAGAACCTTCTGGGGGTTGAAAGGCCATATCCCAGCTTTCTTGAAGCCGCTGCGTATATTGCGGTCTGTACAGCCGCGCTGGGAGGCCTCCCTATAGGCGAGGAAGAAGCGTTGTTTGTTGGCCGGTGCCGAGGCCAAACAGCCAGCCAGACGGAGAGTTAACTCGCGAAAGTAGGTCTTTATAGGGCTGAAAACGCTGCGATCCATGGGCTGCGTTTTATGAGAGGTGTGAGACGGTAGAAATAAGAGGAAAACCTTGTTGCTGAAAGCTGTGAACATGAAATCGTCGGAGTCGTGGCTAGAGTGCTCGTCGAGTATAAGAAGGCGCCATTGGTTGGGGTCTGAGGGCTTCGTTTCCGGTATATACACCTCCTTAAGCCACTTTAAAGCTATTGCGGCGTTGGAGAAGCCTGTGAGAGAGTAATCGTACTTCCAATCGCGAAGTTGCTCCTGGTTTTCCATGAAAGGGGGAAACCATTGCGCTTGGAGCGAGGCCCCCGTCAAGACCACCACCGGCGTGAGCCTTATACCCACTGCCGTCCCCGCTTCTAGAACTGAGGCCCACGTGGTTGTTTTGCCGGACTGAACGAGGGCTCTACTGGTGAGAGAATCGCCTATAACAGACCCAGCGGCTTTCTCGGTCTCTTGCATGCCGTGTTCGTCCATATTAGCTATATGACAGGGGGGGATGTTTTTGGATTCGATTTGGTGCTTTAACCTGGCGTAGAAATCCTCGTATTTGGCCTTGGTAGAACCTTTCTTCCTCTCCGCATCCAATAGGGAGCTTCCCTTCATCTTGACACGCGAATGCCTTTGTAGAAAGCGGTCTACCCAACGTTGGCCGAGTAGCTGGAAAACGCCAGCTTTGCTGAGGATCAACTCGGCCATTCTTTTGACCCTAGCCTTGGAGGGAGCTCGGCCAGCGGCTTCTTCATTAAGGCACCGTTCAACAAGGAAGATCTCCTCTTGCGGAGAGAGCTTCATGGAGGTTAATTTGGCCTCCTTCTTGCTCACGGCGCCATGGGTCCGGCCATGGAGCGTTGCCGGTGCGACTCCCCAGTTCTCCGCCGCCTGGCGCAGCGGTTTGCCGGAATTAATTTCACCAAGCGCCGACAGAATATTTTGCTCATGCACTGAGGCCATCTTGAATTTGGTGAGGATTGGAGTGGAATTGGGAGAGTTGTGGTGTTTGGAAATGGGGGGGCGGTCGGCGATGCATGGTGGAGATCATGTTCGGTTGTGGGGTCGTTCGGTTGTGGGGACAAGACTTCTAGGGGGAGTTCGAAGCCCTTATACTAGTAGATAGTAGAGTATAGATAGACCTTATCTCGCCTATATTCATAAATTAACTTGGAATCCTATAGACGATTAAGAAGTAACTATATATTAGTAAAGAATTATTCGATACATAATAGATATAATAAGAAATGGAGCTACTCGATATTGAGATAGTAGAAAAGACTATCTAAGTAGTATTTAATATTATAGATATAGGGCTAGAAAAGAATATAATCCTTAGATATCTATATGTGACGAACCTCTCCTGGACCTTGTCCTGTTAGGGTTCAGTCTGATTGAAGGTGTCTTGCAAAGGTACTAGGTTCGGTGCAGCCAAAGGGTGCACAACAAAGACTTGTCTCAACAGTAGGCTCTCGAGCTTGTAGCGAACTGTAGTTGTGATTGCTAACTGGAGAACTCCCAGAGCTCTCCAGAACGAGTGACTATATACTATCTAATTCCTGGGTGCTCAGTGTGCTCAGTCTATACTCGTCGACTGAGCCACTGATCACCTCCTGCCTTGTTGGCATTCTGATTGGTGGTCTCGTCCTGGTGCTTAGTGTGCTCAGTCAGTGCTTGGCGACTGAGCTCACTGATCACCTCCCTTTCCCTTTGATTGGTTCGCTTGCCACGACCGCCTCTGGGCGTCCCGTGTCCCGAGGTCCCACCTGTTGGCATATTCGTGACACTATAGTATAGGGATTATAACCTAGATAGTAGTTGAAAAGGAGATAGCTATCTATAATTATAGGAATTATAGAAGTATGTAACTAACTTAGTAGGAGAATATATAGAATAAGAGTTATAGATAAGTAGTAGGGTAGAATAAACCCCCTTTATAGGCCTATTACAGGAAGTAGCTAGTATAGAAGAATATACTCTAAAATCTAAAGGAAGTAGTATATAACGAAAAAAGTAGATATAGGAGGAATAAACTATTATTATTGTCTTAATTAACAAGTATAGAATACTTAAATATAAATAATAGGTTATTTAGCTTAGGATAATAAATATTAAGCTAGTATTAAAGAGAATTAAGGACCTTAAAGTATTATTTATTGAGTTAGAATATAAGTTTATAAATTATAAAGGTATAGCAAAGACTATAAAGGTAGGATAAATTTTAAATAATTATAGGGGATACCTAATATTTATAGTAAAATATCTTATAGGGTTATTAGATTATAGACGTTAAGAATACTAGATAAAACTTAAGGAAGGAGTCTAGTTAAAGTTTTTTAAGGTATATTATACTAACGAGAAGTAGGATATATTATACTAAGAAGAAGTAGCATATATTATACTAACGAGAAGTAGGATATAGAGTTGAAGAGGTATCTCGAAAAGAAGCTCGAGATAGGATATATTAGGCTATCGATATTTTTAGTAAGTTACCTAATCGTTTTTACTCTAAAGAATATATATTAACTACTAATAGTTAGATAATAAGATAATAAGGAACCAATACTTACTACTATTAATTTTAAGGCTTTAAGATTAGCTACTAGAAGTATAATACTTTATATAACTCGATCTTCCAATAGTATATACCTATATTTACATTTGTCACGGTTGTGACGGCGGCATGGTTCTGACCCTAACCCTAACCGCAACCTGAGTGGTGGTCTGTGCGCCTCCCACCCGTGTTTTCCCACAGTTGTGCGAATCCTGTATCTTGATTCTTTTCTTTTCTTCTCTTTAGCTTTAGATTCACGTAATTGAGTAGGATCATTTGAGCCATCGTGCCTCTATTCCTCGCTCGCTCGTCACAATCTAAAGCTCATTTTCCATTGCCTGGGAAGGCTTCGATAATATCCCAACGGAAGAACCGATCAAGTCGCTGCCAGACGACCGACCGAACCGACTGCTTGGCAGTCAACCGAACAAATCAGCAAGACAGCTGAAGATCCACTGATCTGCAGATCAGCCGGCTGAACGAACCGATTGGACAAGATGTCCCCGAACGAAGGTGCGCGTGCGCGCAAGGAAGTCCGCTTCAACGATGCGGCCGAGACCCTGGCGGAGAACGCGAAGCGCTGCGACGGCAGACGACTGTCGGCGCCCACGATTGAGCATGACGATGAACCCGAGCACCCGGCTCGGCCGACCTACGGAGATTTTAGGCGGGAAGTTACCAATTGCCTGGACGATGTCCGGTACCGCCGAACGACTGACGACCTGGTGTCTGAGACGCAGGTCAAGATTGCCCAGTTTGCGGACATCTACCAGAAGAAGACCCGTACCAGGGAACCCGGCATGCCTCTGCAAGTCTGGGTCGACGGGAACGACATTCCTGGTGTGACCGGAGTTGTTGATGCCGACGAATTTGCGAAGCTCGTGGCCTCAAACCCCCACGAAGTATTCAAAGAAGTCAAACTGCGCTGCTTCATGGCAATGGCGTATGCCGAACAGGTCAAGGAATTGCACGCAACGGCGCAGGAGCTGGACAGCAACATGAAGCTTATCCACGACTGGGTTCCTGTTCTCCACGACGGTCCTGTGGTGGCTGCGAGCGGCCGATCCGATGACCTGGCTACCACCATTGTCGACCAGCAGGCTACGATCGATCGTCTGCAAGACGAGGCTCGCGAACTGAATCAAGCCATCGCCGACCTGGTGGTGCAGAACCGTATCACCAACCAAGGTGGTCGCCAGGGTAGTGTAGCCTCGCAGGCGACCAATCCCGACAACGGCAACAAGCGTAGCGGCAAGGTCCCTGACCCCCCGATCTGGCACAATGAGGCCGATCGCGACACGCAAGAATTCGAGCACTGGCACCGTGCTATCGAAAATAAGATGAAGGTCAATGCTGACCATTTCCACGACGATACGGCCCGACAGGCTTACATCGAATCGCGCCTGGGAGGCAAGGCTTCTCGCGAACTTGCGCCGTACCTACGCGATACACACCCTGAACCGATCAATACCTCGACCCGGTTACTTGCCCACCTCTGGGAGAACTACCACGATCCTAACCTAGCCGAGAAGTCGCTTGACAATTACAACAAGTTGAAGATGAAGCCTGGCGACGAATTCAACACGTTCAAGAACGACTTTGTACGCCTTGCTGGTGAATGCGGCAAAACTCGTGCCCAGTGGAAGGCCGAGCTCAAGCGCAAGTTGACGACCGATCTACAGCGCCAGTTGGCTGCTGCATACGTGGACCCGACGGTCACCTTTGATCAATTTGTTCGCCTAGGTTCAGAGATTGCTTTGGTCAACAAGCAGGCCAAAGAGGAAGCGACCGCGCGCCGTCAGAACGAACCAGCTGCTCGACCATCGGCCGGTAGAGCCAATCCAGCCAAGATAGTCGCCAATGGCAATGGTAGGAGCCCCGCCGCCGGCCACGGTGGAACCGCACCTACCGGCCTGACCCCCGACATGGTGCGCAAGTTGTACGAAGAAGGCCGCTGTTTCCATTGCCGCGAGAAGGGTCATGTGAGCAAGGACTGCCCCCAGAAGCCCCCCAAGCCGGCAGTACCAACGGCTAACCCTGGGGATCGCGAGGCCCGTATTCAGGAGATTCAGCAGCGCTGGGCAACGACCCAGCCGGAGGGGCAGGGCCAATCTAATCAGGACCGGTCGGAAAACTAGAATCCCTGGGTAACGAAGTCTCCCTCCCAGGGGTGATGTCTGTTGAGAGTGGTGGAACTGGCTTCCTGTGCGGTTATCTCGGTGGTGAACCTCTCCTTACTACCGTTAAGATAGCGAATAATGGAACGTCCTTGACTACATCCGCCGCTCTGATCGATACGGGAGCAAACGGATACCTCTTCGTGAGTAAGAAGTTTGCATCGCGACTGCGAAAGACCCTGTTTTTGAAAGAATTCACTGCATTTGAGCCCGCGGCAGTTAGCGGGCACGATCGAAAAAACCCCCAGATGATCACGGCTGCGCTGCAGGGCCATTTGACGATACAGAACCGAACTATTCGCAACGAATGGATGATCGAGATCAACACAATTCACGACTTAATTATTGGCCGCAAGTGGTTCGACTTCCACGACGTGATGGTCGATTGTAGGCGCCGTCGCCTGGTTTACCCGGTCGAATGGCTCCCAGATCCGACTTGTTGGAAGGCCAACGACATCTCGTTGGACCACGTGGGCAGCGAAATGATCGTCCCAGACCTAAAGACCATTGAGGATATTCAACGACGCGACCGGTTGATGGAGCAGGAAGATCGCCGCCGCAGAGACGGCCGAACCTCAGCAATCCGGAACCGGATTGCCGAGCTAGAGAAGCTGGAGCCAACCCCAGCCAAGAAGACTGTTACCTTCGCTGGCCAAGTGACGATCTTGGCTAGGCCGCTTCTGGAGCCGACCGGGCCGACTATACCGCAGGACGAGGGTATCTGCAAGATGGAACGGGCCCTGGGGACGCGGCTACCGCTACCTCCGCAGCCACCCGACACGGCGATCACCGCGGACCGGTTCCGTCCTGGTCAGGCGGGTCCGGATCCCTCCAAGCAGGGCACCGATGCCCAAGGCCCGTTTGTCTTACGACGCGATGCTGTCGGCTGGTATAAGCACCGTCCCCCCCAACTGGCGGTGCTGGGAGCGATCGGATTCCACCGCGCTGCCCGGGACGCCCAGACTAGCTGGATCACTCTAAACGAGCTGGATAGAATAATTGAGAGCAAGCGGATGGAATCCGACGGGTCAGACCTTCGGCAACAGGTACTGAGCCAAGTCCCTACCACCTACCACGACTACCTAGATGTGTTTAGCAAGGCAGACTCGGATACAATACCCCCATCCCGAGCCAAGGTCGACCACCATATCGAACTACTGCCCGGCAGGCAACCTGAAGACCTTGGGTATAGCTCCCTGTACAAGCTGTCCGTCGAAGAACTTGAAACAGCCCGCAAGTACATCGCCGAGAACCTCCAAAAGGGATTTATCGAGCCTAGCGATGCTCCCTGGGCCGCGCCGATCCTATTTGCCCTGAAGGGCGATGGGTCGCTCCGCTTCTGTGTCGACTACCGCAAGCTCAATGCGATAACCAAGAAGGACCAGTACCCACTGCCTCTGATTGACGAAACCCTCGCCCGAATTGCCAAGGCGAAGGTATTCACGAAGATCGATATCCGCCAAGCGTTTCATCGAATCCGGATGAGCTCGGACAGCGTGGATTTGACTACCTTCCGGACAAGGTACGGTGCCTACCGGTTCAAGGTGCTGCCGTTCGGATTGACCAACGGCCCGGCCACTTTCCAGCGATTTATCAACAACACGCTGATGGGCTACCTGGACGATTTCTGCAGCGCGTATATCGATGATATCCTAATCTTTTCCGAGAACCAGAAAGATCATGAAGAACATGTGCAGAAGGTCCTACAACGACTACGCGAAGCCGGCTTACAAGCCGATATCAAGAAGTGCGAGTTCAACGTTGTCAAGACCCAGTTCCTAGGCTTTATCGTTGGGACTGACGGCATTGCCCCCGATCCAAAGAAGCTTGACGCTGTGGAGCGCTGGGAGACGCCGACGACCGTTAAAGGTGTTCAATCCTTCCTCGGCTTCTGCAACTTCTACCGCCGGTTTGTCCGCGAGTATGGACGGGTTGCCCGCCCGCTGATCAACCTGACGAAAAAAGAGGTCCCGTTCGCCTGGACAGCCGATTGCCGACGTGCGTTCGAAGAGCTGAAGCAGCGGCTCCTAACCGCTCCCGTTTTGAGCCATTTCCATCATGGAAAGCCAACCCGGGTTGAGACGGATGCGTCGCAGGGCGTGATCGCCGGCGTGATGTCCCAGTTGCAAGAGGACGGCCAGTGGCACCCAGTTGCCTACTTCTCTGAAGCTCTGCGTGGGGCTGAACACAACTACCACATTCACGACAAGGAGCTGTTGGCGGTGATCCGAGCACTACAGTACTGGCGAGCCGAGCTGATCGGTCTGCAAACCGAAGAGCCCTTCCTAATCATCTCTGACCACGAGGCATTGAAGTACTTTAGCACCAAGCGGCTACTCAATATCCGACAGGCGGGTTGGGCAGAGCTGATGGCCCAATACCACTTCCAGATCACGTACCGCCCGGGTAGCGAGAACGCAGCGGCCGATTCGTTGTCCAGGAAGGCTGAAGACGCCACGACACAAAAGGCGAAGCGCGAAGCATACCGCACGATGCAGATCTTTACGACTACCCACCCTGGCCGTGTGGCTGATCCGAGCACTATAGCCATGGCTACAGTCTTAGTACTCGATGAAGATGTCGTACCCCTACTAGGCTCTGGGTTCCAGCTTGTAGACGATCTCCTAAACGCTAACCGTACCGCACCAGAGCTCGAAGAATATCGCCAACAGGCCCAGGTCGAGGAGAGCGATTTCAGCCTGTTCGGCGACCGCTTATTGCTCCACGTAGGGAAACTGGTCGTGCCAACCAGCCTCCGAACCCGGGTGATCCAGGAGGCTCACTGCCGGCTGCCGACCGCCCACCCGGGCCGAAACAAGACCAAGAAGCTGATCAAGGCGAGGTACTGGTGGCCCCGGATGACGGGAGATATTGAAACCTTCGTCGATAACTGCATGCCCTGCAGGTCTTCGAAGTACCCCCGCGACAAGATCCCAGGGCTGTTGAAGCCGATCCCGCCCCCACAGCGTGGCTGGCAATGCCTGGTTGTGGACTTTAAGTCGATGCCCCTTGACAAGTACGGATACGATAACGCGTTGGTCATGATTGACCGTTTGACGAAGGCATCATGGACTACCCCATGCAAAAAGAACGCCACTGCACGCGATGCGGCCCGGATGTACTACGAGGGGCCGTACAGGATCTTCGGCTTGCCGCAGGAGGTCATCAGCGATCGCGGCCCCCAATTTAGGGCCGCGTTCACGGACGAACTCTCTCGTATCCTCGGGATCGACTGGAAGCTGGCTACAGCGGGCCATTCCCAGACCGCTGGTCAGGTCGAAAACCTGAACCAATATATCGACCAGCGATTACGACCATTTGTGAGCCATTACCAGGATAACTGGTCGCGAGCAATACCCGCGCTCGATGCGGTTCAGATGGGCCTGCCACACGATAGTACGGGAATACAGCCGCACGAGGCGCTATTCGGCTTCCCAATGCCGATGCCGTTCGATTGGGAGGCTCGGACTCGGGACTTCGCCGACCACACGGACGCTGACCGTTTGACCCGTGAACAGGCCCAGGATACGGCGCGTCGCATCCAGGACTACGTCGACCACGCCCGCGAGATGATCCAGGAGGCCCAAGCCAAGCAAGCAGAGAAAGCGAATCGCCATCGCCGCGAGCCGGACTTTGACGTCGACGACCGCGTCGTGATCATCAAGAAAAGCGAACTCACCGACCGGCCAAGCGACAAGCTATCTTACCCGGTTACGCAGCAGCACTACCGAGTGATCGGGAGGACGGCCGAGGGCGCCTACCAACTGGAGGTCCCCGAGACATGGAAGGGATCGACAGTATTTACAGCCGATCGATTGAGGCGCTACCCGAACAACCCATTGCCCGGCCAGGCCGCGGAGAACCCACCGGGCGAAGATGAGACCGGTACTGGTGCCGAGGAATGGGAGGTCGAGAGGATCCTGGCTAGCCGTCTGCGGTACGGCAAGCTACAATATCAAGCACAGTGGCGCGGATGGGACCCGGATCCCGAATGGTACCCAGCATCGGACTTCAAGAACGCGCCAGCGGCCCTACAACGCTACCACGATGATAACCCGGACCAGGCGGGTCCCCCAATGCGTTTAACCGAATGGTTGCTGGCTGCGGCTGAGGATCGTTTCGACGATGTGGAGCACCCGGACGATAACCGGCCGGTTGTTAAATCTGCGTTACCACGAACGGCGCGGCGGTTACAACGAAAGAAGGTTTAACTGGGGAGAACGATTACAATCCGGTAGTGGGAAAGCTCGAGGCGAGCTTTTTTGGACCCGGGGGATGTGACGGCGGCATGGTTCTGACCCTAACCCTAACCGCAACCTGAGTGGTGGTCTGTGCGCCTCCCACCCGTGTTTTCCCACAGTTGTGCGAATCCTGTATCTTGATTCTTTTCTTTTCTTCTCTTTAGCTTTAGATTCACGTAATTGAGTAGGATCATTTGAGCCATCGTGCCTCTATTCCTCGCTCGCTCGTCACAACGGTCACTGTCCGGAACGCACAGAAGTGGGGCGCGGGACGCCCCGAACCAACCGCTAGGATAGCCAATCAGAAGAGCACTAGGCGCTCTGTGTGTTCCGACACAGAGCAGGGAGAGCATCGTCAAGATGCAGGATGCTCTGGACGCTCTGGGACGGAGCACCCAGAGCAGGTACAAGATACCTCGGAATTAGATAGTATATAGTCACTCGTTCTGGAGAGCTCTGGGAGTTCTCCAGTTAGCAATCACAATCACAGTTCGCTACAAGCTCGAGAGCCTACTGTTGAGACGTCTTTGTTGTGCACCTTTTGGCTGCACCGAACCTAGTACCTTTGCAAGACACCTTCAATCAGACTGAACCCTAACAGGACGAGGTCCAGGAGAGGTTCGTCACACGTTGCTAACTCCCTGTAACTCTGTTACAGTTCAAGATTGAAGGCAATACGTCCATGAGCACCACTGGCTCCGATATCGATATGGCAACTCCAGCTTCACCCACCGACCTCAACGTCATCATCAAGTCCCTGCAGGACAAGATAACCGCGCTCGAGAAAGAAGCAGCGGAACACCAGGACCTCATCAACGAAGTCCACACCAAGGTCGACGATGCGGGGAAGAACAAGCTCAAGATCGAAGCGCCCGAGAAGTTCGACGGGAAGAAGGAAGACCTCTCGCGCTTCCTCACCGAGATGTCGTCCTACATGGAACACTACGACGTCAGGTTCCCCGATGAGGAGACCAAGACTCGAGACGTCGCGTCAAGACTCACGGGCCAGGCGGCACGCTGGTTCGAGCCCACGCTCAAGGACTATGTCGACCACGCCAGCGCCAAGCAGCAAGTTTTCACCAAGACGGTGTTCGAGGACTACGACCAATTCGAAAAGGAACTTCGGAAGGTGTTCGGGGACCAGGACGAAAGGGTCCACGCCCAGGACCGACTCGCGAGACTACGGCAGACCAAGTCCACGTCGGCTTACGCCACACTGTTCAGACAAGACTCCATCAGGGCCGGAATCAATGAAGAAGGCCTGATGCAACTGTTCTACGACGGGCTCAAGGATGACGTCAAGGACGAGCTGTACAAGGAGGACCGCCCTACCACCCTTGACGAGTACATCGCCAAAGCCATCAGGATCGATGACCGCCAGTACGCCAGGAAGCAGCAGCGGAAGGGACAGGGACGATTCGTGCCAGGAACCCAAGGAAGTGGGAGCACGGCCAACACAGGGAAGAAACGACAACAGAAGAGCACTTCCTACGGCACCCACGCAGGACCCATGGACGTCGACGCCGCCCAGGCGCAGTGGGCGGGAAGAAGGGACGGTGCCAAGGACAAGACAGGCATCACCTGTTACAACTGCGGCAAGAAGGGTCACTTCAAACGTGACCGTCGCAGCAAGAAGGAGTGGCGACCGGTTCCAGGAAAGGAGGCCGCCACCATCGACCAGGCCACGGTCGGGAAGAGAGTCCGGATTCAGGAGGTCGCCGCAGCCAGCTACACGCAGGACGACCTCGAATACGACATTGACAGGGCCAACGACCAAGAATCAGCCCTGACGGACCCAGATCAGGAAGGACCGACTGAAGGTCCCAGCAACACCCTTATCGAGACCGACGATGAAGGAGAGT